>JAEIFT010000691.1:0-112040 GCA_018904225.1 Lordiphosa mommai | reverse complement strand
TGTTCAAGAGTTTACGTTTACAAAGCAAGCTCAGCGTTCTCGTAAAAACATCACATCCGTTCACAAAACCCATACTAGATTGTCATATCTCATTCGTCGAACAATGTGAACTCACTTCGAACTTCTATGACAATGCCGAACCTAGGACCTAGGTATCGAGCAGCATAAAAAATTGTTTTTGTCTTTTATAAAGTTAAAACTTATTCATTTTGAAAAATTATATATATTTTTATTATAACGGAATTCATGAACTTGTTCTCCCCTAAAAAAGATATGATCATATATGTATAAGTAACTTAAATTTCGATTTAGTATATTTATTACCAAAATTGCATTAAATATGGAACATTAAATTCGAAACAATGTAATGTTTGGAGAACAAAAAGTAATGAACAATAAATTGCTTTTCTTGAATTTTTTCCGCGACTAAGGATAGTTTGGAAATAAATATTATGTTAAAAAAATTGCAAAGTTTTTTCGGTCTACCGAAGCTATTGTACCCTTGAAGATTTGAAAATATTATTTTGATTTTCTATTTCTTAAATTTTTTTTTACGACTATTTCAAAATCACTTAAAATTATCAAAGAAAACGTATTAGAAAATTTTATGAATATGGTGTTTATTTTATATGCAGATACGCAAATTCCGGACTTTTCTTAAGAATTTATAGGAAGTAAAAATAGGAAACAGGAAAGAAAAAGCTTAGAAACCTCCAACGGACAGACGGACATGTTTATCAGACTCAGCTTGTCACGCTGATCAAGAATATGCATATTTTATGGAAGCTTCTTCTATGCGTTACAATCATCTAGTCAAAATTTATAATACCCTCATAGGGTTGCATACCCAATTTATTTTTATACACTTGAAAATTGTATTTAATTTTGCCCAGAAGTTTGTAATGCATAGAAATATTCATTTCCGACCACATAAACTATATATTTCTTGATCAGGACGACGACTGAGTTCAATCCGTCTGTCCGTCCGTGCGTCTGTACCGGGTCCGTCCGTCAGATCTGTCCGTTTCCCGTCTGTCCGTCCGTCCGTCTGTACTGTTTCTACTCAAACTAGTCATTCAGTTTTAAAGCTATCGAGCGTGAAATTTTGCACAGAGTCTTTTTTCTACTGCACGTAACTAATATGTCGGTATGGCCGGATCGGATGACTATATCTTTATAGCTGCCATAGAAAACGGTCGATCAAAAACTAGTTCTAGTGAGAACAACTTTTTTGTTTTCCATCGTAGCGTCACTAATCTTGGTTTATGTTAGTTTTATATGCTTTCACGTTTCTGGAAAAATGCATCAAAATCGGATGGCTATATCATATAGCTGCCATAGAAACGGTCGGTCAAAAAACTAGATCTAGTGAGAAACACTTTTTTTTGTTTTCCATCGCAGCGTCACCAATCTTGGTATGTTTAGTTTTATATGCTTTCACATAATACAGAAAAAGTTTATCAGAATCGAATCACTATAGCATATAGCTGCCATAGGACCGATAGACGAAAAATGTGTTTAACTAAGAAAAGTTTTTTTATGGTATCAAATTTTTATTATCAATGATTTAAAATTTTAAATATTTGATATCTATATCCTATATATATTTTTCCAGTTAAATCAGTTGAGTAAAGTTTTTCAAAGTGTATTAAAACTTCGGCACAAATTCCAAAATTTGTTATGTGGGAATATCTCGCCGTATAAATCAGTGAAAATCAGTGAAAATCGATTTGTCAGCCTGGTTTTGCAAAGAAATAATGGTTTGTTTGATGTGTCTTTCCGTTGTTTTACTAAAGGAAAATCGTTCTCGAATTCAACAAACATTTTCATTATTTTAACCTATTTCTCAGTAACCTACAAAATTGTTAATGAAAAAAAGAATAGAAGAGGGAGATTTTTCTAACTATTTTATCTAACTATTTTATTTGATAACATTTTTCTTCTTGCCGTACTCTTGGTACACAAGTTACCTTTAAAAAACGTTTTTAAATACATTTTTACCTTTGTTCACAATTTTTTTCCCAATCCCTTTCAGCCAAAACTTGACTTTCCATCGATGTTCACTGTATTAACCCATACCCATACGCTAATCCTGAAGTTAGCTTGCTGATCCTCAATATTTCCACAGGCGGGGATTGACTTTTTGGCTAATCCGCAGTAAGTTTTAGTAAATATATGTGTAGGCTCAATCTGCTGGCACAGCACGTCAGTTCCAAGGAGCGCGATGTCTTCGATTGTAAAACCAAATCCTTCGCTAAAGCATGCAAACAAATAGCAACAAATCGCACCAGCTTAGGAGTGCCCGAGAGTTGTCCCTTGGTTGACTTTTTCGCAAATATTTGCGCCCAAAAAAGATGGTTCAAGTGTTGATCTGTAGTTTTGGGCATGATTATAGCGGCTAATCGCATTACAGTGTTCTGGTTTATTGATCAACATTTGTAAACGATTTGCCATGGATCTATGTATCCCGGCCAGGTAGTCGTACGGCGAATATGTTGCGGCTTAACGCAGCCAACGCCCTCAACACGGGTCTTCCCCGCGATCAGCAGCAAGGCGAATGCGATTAGCCATTTAACCCGTTGCTCCTTAGTTGGGTTAATTGAAGGCATTAGTTGTTTGTGGGTCAGGCAGTGGGCTGTGGCTTCCTGGTAAGGGAAGGGTTTTGTATGCAAATTAGAAAAAAAATTTCAATTGAAAGGGCAACTCTGGTACACCGCACATTCGTCATGCCAAAATGGCCAGCGACGTCGCCTTGTCTGGTGGAATATAGTTTCCTGTTGGAGCCTCAGCCACATACACCCACTTTTTCACAACGAAAAAAACTCATAAACGCTGGCGGCACACATCAGAAGGCCAACAAATTGATCATTAAACAGAAGGCGCAAAGGTAGGCGCAACATCGTTGTCCAACCAACAGATCGGCATCAGGCTGGAAATCAAACATCTGGAGGCCAGGGTAGAGACCTGTCGGTACTGCTGCTGGATAAGAAAGTGATGAGGCGAGTCGATCAAGCCAAACGTCAACAAGATTAATTTGTTTTCCTGACTGCGCCGTCAAGACGGTTTTTGGTCCAACTTCCATCCATCAGGCCGCCAAGCAACCTGTTGTCCCGTCTTGGACTTCTGTGATTTTTGTGATTTTGTAATTGCTCTGCTTTGTGGTGTGTCGATCATCGGATCGTGGTGAGCTCGCTCTCGACCAAAACAGCATCATTAGCCTCAACATAAAAGTAGGTGGCGTTTTTCTCACATCTCAACGCGACGCGACGCAACGTTTGTGTTTTTGGTTTTCGATTATTTTTAATGGAGCGATCGAGCGGAGATCGGTAGATGATCTCTGGCCGGCGTTTGTCTATTAGCCACGCTGCGCATTGGTCTTCGGCATCGGATATATGCGAATTTAAATAAAATTATTCAATTCCACTTCATTAATCAAATGTATAGAATGCGTTTTATATATTTTTAAAGATGCACTGGAAATGGGATAATGATATCCGCTTATAATGATGATGACCTAAGATTTTGATGATTCCTTGAAATTATATGTCGTACTGACGGTATGACTTCAAGAGCTGGTTATCGACAACATTACAAGCTTAGCCCATTATCTATAAATATGTTATCAAATATCTCAGCTAAATTTGAAAAAAATCGGCCGAAACTTCACTCTATAGGTGCAGTCAGCAAATGCGTGTTAGTGAAAATAACGAAATATTCTAACGAAATATTTGCAGCACACAATTTTGTTAATTTTTTGGAATAGTTTTAGTTTGGTGCCTCATCGAAGATGGAAGATCGGCATATTCTACTCTTTTTATCAAGAGGGGAAAAATTAAGTTCGAGCAAGTACAATTTATGTGATGTACGGAGAAGATGTTGACCGAACGGGGCCGTAGCAAAATTACTCATGTTCTTACAGAACGTTATTTGATTCGTCTACTAAGCGACTGTGATTTGCTTATCAAACGTCAAAGAAGTGTTACTTTTTTGTGATACATTGTTACTGGCGACAAAAAGTGGGTTGTTTTGAAGAATGTGGAGCGCAAAATTCATGGTCTTAAAAGGATGAACCAGCTCAATCCACTTCGAAGGCCGATAGTCACCAAAAAGTCTATATTATCTAATTGGTGGGTTTTCGAAGGATCGTTTATCTTAAGCTTTTGCCCGACATTACCACGATTAATTCTGAAATCTATTGTGATCAGCTGGACCAATCGAGTGATTACTCAAACAGAAGAGGCCAGAAAATGATTACTAGAAAAGGTGTAGTATTCCACGAGGATAATGCGAGAACTCATACAGTGTGATGTGGGGATGCGCTACCACACCCACCATATTCTCCGACTTGTCACCTTCGGACTATTACTTGTTCCGCTCTCTGAACAATTTTTGGATGGGAACCCAACAACACCTCAAATCAGGACGTCCAGGTGCCATGGGCCAGTTTTTTTTGCCTTGCAAATATCAAAAATTTTATACGCGAACTGGAGTCAATCTCTTTGCCCGAAGATGGCAAAAAGGTATTGAATGCAAAAATATTTATATCTTATAGACCTGACTGCTTTTATAGGTTTAAAAAGATATATTTTGTCAAAAACTAACAAAAATGTAGATTTTTATACCCTTGTAAAGTTTATAATAAATTTGTCAGGATGTTTGTAACATAGAAAGAAAAAGCTTCGTAGACCAACAATATTCATATCATATCATTTTATACATATTCCTGATCATCGTACTATTTGGTTGTTATAGATATACATGTCCGTCTGTCTGTTGGCGGTTTCTAAGCTCTTCTTTCCTCTTTGCGCTGCACATATGTCGAAAACAGTCGAATCCGACCGTTAGATCAAAGGTCTAGATAAGATAATTCCTCAACCACTAAACCGATCGAACTGAAATTTATACAGTTGACACGAAAGGCCTGACTGCGTATAAATTATTACGAAAAATTCGAGATCTTTGCGTATCTGCATATAAAATAAACACCATATTCATAAAATCTCAGTGTACATTTTCTTTGATCCAATAAATTTTTAAAAAATATTAAAATCAAAATAATTCCGATTTTTTTTACATGTTCTTTATATACATAGTTCTCCATACCATGACCTATCACGATTTGTTGAACCATTAAAATCGAATTTTGGCCAAAAACGACCAAAATTTTGGATGAAATTAGAATTTTTGATTTTTTTATCGTAGGTCATGGTACGGACAATATGTTTTTAAAACATGTATAAATATACTCTTAAAATTTTGAAACAATTAATAAAGTATTTTTTTTTTTATAATTCCCAGGTGTGGTCACAGGAGTATAATGCCTTAACTTTTTTAAATTTGTTTTTTTTTTTATAATATTCATTTCAAAATTTTCTCAAACTAGTTAAATCGAAGAAAAAATTTTTATTGTCTACCCTTTTGTTCTCCAACTATTACTTTATTTTTAATTTAAAGTTTCTTATTTAATGGAATTTTGTTATTAAATATTAAGTATAAAAATCGTAATTTTTGTTAATTTTTGTTCATATATAATATATATAATCATAAGTATATGAATATCATAAGTATGAATATCATAAGACTGCACAATGTCTGTTGGGCACGCTAGTAACCAACTGTGATGGGCAGCACTTTTATGGTTAGTGTGGTGGCCCCACACTGAAAATTGATCAGTTATTTACAAATTTTGGCGGTAGTATAGAGTCTATAGAGTACAGAGTCGAGACGAAAAAACGGGCTTGACCGACTTTCTAACTTAATACTTTTTCTTGAAAACCACGATAACCGTTTTGGTGGAAAGTTCGAGATCGAATTTTGGCAAATTTTGTATTAAAATCTAAAATGACAAATCCTGATAGCAGTAATAATATCTTATATATTCCTTCTAAATTCATCAAATACAGCATGGCTAATTAACACATTCCTAAATGTTCAACTTCTAAGTAGTTCATTATCTAATCAGTTCAAAAACCAGGATGACCAACCACCCATTGAGAGTGCCGAGCCTTCTGTATGCCCACATGGAAATTCGTTGCACAGCCACATCCAAAACAACGACAACAACAACAAAATCGCAGCCACTGATAAAGACATTAGGGCCAAAAGAAGTTGGAAACAATCAAGGTCGTTCCAATGTGTGACAACAGACCACATTACGTTCTGGCCAAAGCGAATCGATTGCCAAACACACAAACACCAACCAAATAGAAGAGGGAACAAAAAATAAAGGAAATATTTTACGATCATTGCATGGTGGGCAAAACTAAGTTGATTATGAATGTGGGAGTTGAGGACACCTGCAGGTGGGTGGTTAAAAGGGGGGAGACTCTAAGATTGCATTAAAACAATCCCATCGATTATAGCCCTAATTGCTCAAGTTGATTGAGCACACGAGCAGGTCCAAAGGTACCGTGAGGCAGGTATGTACAATGTGCTCGGCGAAAGTCGTCGACTTGTACAATAATGTTTCATTCATAGCGCCACAGGTGGCATCATAAAAAGTCTCTTAGCATCTCTTTATTCATTCCATGCAAAGTATTTTCATTTTTCAGCTTGGCTTTTCGTGGAAATGCTACGTAGAAGTTTATGACCAGAGTTGCCTCCTACTGTTTCGTGCAGAAACCTCTGTGTGCCTGGTCCTGTTGTTGTTGCTGTCCGTTGATCCTGATGCTGGACATTTGACGCGTTGATAGCGCTAAATTAGCGTTATATGAGTTGCCTTTTCAACCGGCATTGTCTACCCAAATTGACAAAATCAACGAATTGATCGAGGATGAGGATTGAGGCGCTTGTAGAGTTTACCTCTTCAGTTTCATACAATTAAAATGGAGCTTGCAGCTAACTCAAGGTCAGGTGTTCATGCTCTCCCGTGGATTTTGCTTTACCAAAAACCCAACGGGCAGCGCGAACATTTCTACTAGCCGAGCAGTAGAAACCCTGGCTTTGTTAACTTGCGGCCTCCGTTGTCCTTGGTTATAGCGCAGGATACAGAATTCGTCACGTCTCTGTAGTACAATTTCCGCGCTGGCGTTTTCAGCTGGGGGCCTTCATCATTAATTCTAACACTCGGGGCGCTTTCTTTTTCACCGGCTTTCAATTCTTTTATACTCTTTTTCGTGGTATTTGTTGCGTGAAATTTAATAATTAATCAAACCCGTAGAAAAGACGCCACTTCAGCCTAATAGTATACAAGAGCGTGACAAGGATATGGTTACGGGGGTAACCATTTGAGAGGTGTTTGAAAGTAGGCCGTGTCTTTAAATTGGTGTGAAAAGTCAATATGTTTGAAGGGGATTATTTTAAGAAATTCGGAAAATGCATACTGAGTTTTGATGAATATGATGTCTTTTTTATTTCGACGTTTCATAAATAATGCGAAGTCTGGTCTTCCTAAACAACAGTACAAAATTTAGTTCGATTTGTTCAGTGGTTTAAAAGTTATTCCATCTGGATCATTGATCAGATTCGGCTGTATTCAACAAATGTGCAGCCTATATACACTTTCTTCTATGCGATACAAAAATCTGAAGAGTTTTATAATACCCTAAAGGGTATAAAAACGGTCTTTAATTTGAAAAAATTCGAATCGGGACGAGATTCTCGCGGGTCCCGAAAAAAAAAATTCGGGATCGGGACGGGATTGAATTTGAATTTGGTTTCGGGATTGGGTCAACGACCTAGTGTCTGGATCGGGACGGACTGAGTTGAAAATTTGGGTTCGGGGAAAAAACTCAAAATCTTGCAATCTAGAAAATCAAGATTGAAAAATCATAAATTAAGATTTATATTTTTTCAAAAATCAAGATTTATCATCTCTCACTTTGTTTTCATTTTTTACAAAAACTCTTTTAAAAAGGTTAAAAAAAAATTTTTATATTAAATTATATGAACTTTTCAAAATTAAAAATCTTCTTCTCAAAATCAAATATTGTGTACCACCAAGGTCGTGAGTTCGAGTCCCAGACAAATTAAATAGGTAATAAACAAAATATTTATAAGTTTTAATAATGATCTTCAGATATTAGCAAACATCACAAAACAAAACAAACTGAACAAAATAAGTGAATTTAAAAAAAATATTATAATTTGTTTAAAATAATATTTTATTTTCTTAAAAAGGAGATTTTGGAATCTTAAATTCAAAAACAAACCATCTCTTGTTAATGGATTGACCAATCCCTAGATTAAAAATTAGATTTACATTTTTGTTTTGAGATTTTTCGTTCTCTGTCGAATTTGAAACGGTTTGGGCACGGAACGAAATCTTGATTTTTTCCTCTCTGTGTTTTGGGAAAGTTCCGCCCATAACATCCATTTTTGTCTTGGGAAGCTGATCTTATTATGGTTCCAAAGGCTTATTGATGAGTAAAAATGCAATATATACCATAGCGTTTCGATAACGGTGCATAATAATTGAATTCCTAACTACAATAGGCGAGCAAAAGTAAGTTTTAGTCTACGCTCCAATCGAAAAAACCAGAAAACACAAACTTTTTGAAGACGTTTCTATGTTACAAGCTCAATATCGTTAGTTTCCTTAACGTAAATGTCCCCTAACTGTTTCCTTATGAGGTATTCCTTTAGATTCAGCAATTTCCAAATTTTCCGATTTGGTTAAAAGCTGTTCGGTTCGGTACAGAAACGGTTTGCGTCCCTGCTAAATGTAAGTTTGGTTTAGGACGAAAAATTGTGCTTTGTAACCAAATTTGGGGTAATTTTGGTATTTTTTGGCAATTCATTTTTTTTATTACATTCAAAAAAATGACGTTCCTAAGGCAGCAAAAATTTCGTACATTTTACCCAAATTGAAAAGTTACCGACTCTCTTTAACACTAGCTATTACACGACATAGTAAACTGTGTGCGTGGTGGAATTGTCTAAGACAGGATTTACGATAAACAAAACTTCATACAGTTTTCTAAGTAGGCGAGAGATTTAAATGTACTTCTTTTCTTTTTCTTGTACACTGCCCGACAACCGATTTATACTAGCCAAACAAATGGAAACGATTGTTATGCATTTCTTGTCAATGAAATGCAATGTTGGTTAGGGAAGGGACACACTAATAAAATTAAAATAGAATTTTAAAAGACTTTATCATTAAAAATATAATACATTTTTTTGGACATTTTGATTATCACCCCCTCTCAAAAAATGTCGAAAAATATAGAAAAAGTGGATACAGATCAGCTCAAATATTTTTATTTTAATTTCATTAATTTTAAACATGTTTAGGAAGAATTAATAATGTGTTGTGCCGCCACGATTTACTATGACCTCGGCCATCCTGTTGGGTGAGGAGTCATAATAATTTCTTTAAGTAAATCGAGAAACAGCTCCCCAGCACGCACTTTTAATACCATGAATTAGTTCGATTCAGTTGGATATTCCAGTGTTTCCCAGACTCGTAAACTTTGCGTGCTAATATCCCCAAAACATTTTCTATTATGTTAAGGTCGGGCGAGTATGGCGGCCAGGACGGTAAAGGCACATTTTGGCTATTAATCCAAGATTTTACGAGTAACGGTATGGAGCCTTAGCCTCCTGGGGAGAAGGGGCGGTATCCTGTGGGAACTTCTCAAGGTCTTCTATATCTCTTATCTCCAGAGATGCCGTTCTTTACACACTGTTGTGTATGTCTTGGCATTCATACGTGGAGTGAGAAACTGCAATTCAATGGTGCCATAGTAGTAATAGCTCCCCATACCTTACACCTCCAGCACGGCTGTGCAGTCGATCTAAATGAGTTCTTCCTTTCGAAGATCATAGAAAATAGTAATAAAAGCCATCCGGACTCTCCCATTAAATTTTTTTCGTCTGAAAAGACTACGCTTTTTACTGTTCTCCGGTTAGGTCATATTTCTCGGCAAAAATCGAGTCGTTGCGTCTTTCGAAGTTGGTTAGAGGGGTGTTTTTTTGCAGTTTAGGCGTTTTAGGTGTTCAGAATTAGATATAATTCTTTGCACAGTACTGCCATGCTAAACCCCGGTTTCTCTCCTTAATTTTGGCGGCAGAGTCACGTGAATTGGACGCGTGTCTTAAAATAATTCGCTTATCCGCTGGTGTAATCTGAAGCATCGACCCTTCATATTTTTGTTATAGTTATCCTCATTACGTAAGAATGCGGAAATAACTACGGCTGCGGTGAGTTTTTTGGATATTTGATGGATTAATGGCCACACTCTCTTTATAAGCCTTTATTTGGACTTTTTCGGATTCGCTCGTTTTGCTCTTCCCATTCTATTTATTTAGTTTATTACAAATTGATCAAATTAAACGAATATGCGCTAATAATCCCAAACGACCTGTTTCAACGCAACAAATTAAGCTAAAGCATAGAGGCGCTAATCGGCTGTCGTAAAAAAAAATTAAAGCTTTATTTAGGCACACTTTAAAGAAAGGGCCTGCAAAACAAAATAACTTTACTTCAGGAGCTTGCGGCTATTTTTAGAATGAGGTAAATGCAGAAGAATGCAAGAAAAAATCTTGAGCGTAATGCATGTTGACGTTCAGAGTTATATGTATTGACATTGCACAATAAGAGGGGCGCTATTCGGTTGTCGGGCAGGTGTATATCGAAAGAGAGTCCCCTGTTCACGCCTACTAAGAAAAACTGTGAAGTTTGATTCATCGTGTAAATCCCGACTAAGACTCCTGGTATATAATAAAACATGGTACTTCTCTCAAGAATTTTGATCCATCTTATAAAAAATTTACTAAACGTTTTGTTCACTTGTCGCAGAAATTTAAACTGTCCCGTTTCGAGCACTCCCACATTTTGATTTACTTCTCTGCAATCACTAGTTTTTAATGGTGTGTACCATAATGAGGTATCAATAAAGGATATAATACGCTTGTCAACTGTTTGAGGCATACTCGATTGCATTATGCGTGCCAGGTGAATGGCGAATTTATTTAACAATTTCGAGCTACCCATAACCAGTTTTCATATTAAACCCCGCGTAACTAAGTGTCAAATGTGGGTCAAAGGGATACATAAGGACTCAAGTTCAAGCCCCATTGGCCCACAAACCGGATCTGAATTTCTTATGTATTTTGTACACACACACACAAAGTATAGCCGGCTGCTAACGAGACGCCCCCCCTGCCAAGCGGGGCTGATCTTATGCCAAGCGAGTGTGAACGGGAGGCAAGAGCTGGGCGTGCGGCGATTGGTCCGCGTGTTTTTACCTGCTGACATCTTGTTGGATGGCTGACATCTTGGGCCTGCTGCTGCACTCTTCACAGAAAGGCAACGATCTTACATGCCGTTCGTCTGGTGAAGTCAGTTAGGCAGAGACTGCGCAACGAGCCAGACATACATATTCGTGCACTCGCCTTCCGTCGTCGTGGCGTGGTTAAATAAATTGTTGTGTAACGCTTACTTATGAGAAGTGCAGAGAAAAAATATATATAAAAATAATTTAACCATAATTGAAGCGGATTTTGTAAATTCGCCACACATATCACTTATAAACTATGACTGTGACCGCTTTTGCCGCCGCCATGCATAGACCCTTCTTCAGTGGATATTCGACTGTGCAAGGTAAGTTGTTCAAGGTTGAGCGAGAGAAACTCTCTATACTTCCCGGGAAGTCAGTCAGTCGTAAATCAACTACCTGATCTTGGCTAACCTTCGTCTTGTCTCTTGATCTCTTCCAGATATGAACAGCGGCCAAGGGCGTGTAAATCAATTGGGTGGTGTATTTATTAACGGACGTCCTTTACCTAATAATATACGTTTAAAAATAGTCGAAATGGCAGCCGATGGCATACGACCCTGTGTGATCTCACGTCAGTTGCGCGTCTCTCATGGTTGTGTATCCAAAATTTTAAATCGCTATCAAGAGACTGGGTCCATACGTCCCGGAGTCATTGGTGGCTCGAAACCTAGGATAGCCACTCCGGAAATTGAAAATCGCATAGAGGACTACAAGCGTAGTAATCCCGGCATGTTCTCCTGGGAGATACGTGAAAAGTTAATACGCGAAGGCATCTGTGATCGCAGTACAGCTCCTTCGGTGTCCGCCATATCGCGCCTGGTGCGCGGACGTGATGCTCCCCTCGAGGGTGAACTCTCCTCCTCCAGTAATTCGAAACCCTCGTCGAGTTCCTGCAGTTCGGATCTCAGCTCTAATCATAATAATAAACCCTCCGATGAGGATCTTTCCGATTGTGAAAGTGAACCGGGTATAGCTTTGAAACGTAAACAAAGACGTTGTCGTACCACCTTTTCGGCAGCCCAATTGGATGAGCTCGAAAGAGCCTTTGAACGTACACAATATCCGGATATTTATACAAGGGAAGAGCTGGCTCAGCGCACTAATCTAACGGAGGCACGCATACAGGTGTGGTTTAGCAATCGGCGTGCACGTCTACGTAAGCAACAACCCTTGTCGGGTGGTAGCTCCACTCCGGTGACTTCGATGCCCAATGTGGTCAGCAATGCTCCCTTGACCATGATGCCTTCCCTAGAGGCAACATCTGCTGTCTATCCGCATCAATATGATTTCTACAGCAGCAATGCTCCCGCCACGGCCACGACCGTTAGCAGCGATATTTCACCGGATACCCCACCGCATCATCATCAGTTCTACAGTCCGGCCGCAGCAGTGGCCAGTACTGCTAGCTATATTATGCCCAGCGGATCAGCGGGAAATCTGATGTACGAAACGCCTTTGGGTACCATTTACAGCACTGAATCTGAGCCACAACAGACAATGCCACGTAATGAGAGTCCCAATGAGTCGGTTTCCTCCAGCTTCAATCAGTTGCCTCCCACCCCCAACAGTCTATCCGCAGTGGTGGCTACCACAATTTCCGCCACGGCAGACACCTCGCAAACACTGGCCAATGCTAGTGCTGGCAGCGAGGAACTAACTGCCGCTCTCAAATTGGAGACAGCTGATCTGGTGGCTCAACCTCAGCTCTATGGCAGCTGGAGTTCCATGCAGGCACTAAGACCCAATGCACCACTCTCGCCGGAGGATTCCCTAAATTCCACCAGTTCCACCAGTCAGGCCTTGGAAGTGTCGGCACACCAGATGTTTCATCCCTATCAGCATACCCAATATGCTGGTTATCATCATCATCATCCACATCCCCATCATATGCCACAGGGACATGCTCATGGCCCACCACCGCCACCGCATCCGCATGCCCAATATGCCAATACAGGACATCCACACTATGCACCCACCTCAACGACACATTATATGCCCCAAAACTTCAATGCGGCCGCCTTTTCGTCACCCTCAAAGGTCAATTATGCCACCATGCCACCGCAGCCGTTTTATCACTCCTGGTACTGAGACACACACCATCCGTGTGAGGGGGAGAGTGCCACGCCAAAGATGTACATACTTAAGACAATTTCCATATGTTAAAAAAAACACACACACTTCCAATTCCTAAAATAGTGTTATTAGCCCTAAGTTGGTATCTTAGTTCTTAGCTAGCAATTGCTTGAAAATAAACTACATATTCTAAATAATTTATATATTACACAGAAAAAAAAAACTGGATCAAAAATGGGGATTACAAAATTATCGAAATTATTTTTTCAAACATATCTAATCAAATTCACATTTTTAGGTTATGAAATGGTAGGTAAGTCCCATATATTCTGTATTTTTTAAGAGCAAATAAACCGATTCGTAATTCGGTTCCGGTTCCTGTTCTGCTAAGTAAAACTCTTTATTTAGGTTCTCGTTTATTTCGGTGGTTGGTTCTGTATCGGTTCCTTTGCTTTTATTTCGGTATACCGGTATGTACCGGTAAGTACCAATATTTATTATTTCTTTAATTAATTCTTGAGTACCGGTTCTCAAAAAATGTAAAATATCGGATCAAATTATGGTTCTGGCTCTTAGTTTTCTGTTCGGGTTCTGGTTTGATACTCTGGTTTTGACGGTCGAAAAAAAGACAAATTTTCCCAAATTTTTTTTAAATTAATATACGAATTAACTCATAGCTCATAAGAGCTTCATATTAACAAGATTTGAAAAAATTTTCATCAAAAAATATTGAAAATTCCGAAGTTCACTTAGAAAGCTGAAAATTTGTATATAGAACTCTTGATATTTTTATGCAGTCTAATAATTCGTTTTTCTATTAAGTCTTTCTTAAAAACAAGGAATAGTAAAAATTTTTATTATTAACTTACAGTTAGGCGAAAAATGCTAGAAAACGCATTCTTAATTCAAGTACAAAATTTCTTAGATTAAGTACGAAATAATCTTAAAGTGGCAAGACAAAAAAGTATGCAATGGTTAAAGCAAAATATTTCTACACGAATCTGTTTTCAAAATTTCCAATTGGTTCTATAGCTTTACTTATGGGTGGAAGGTAGATTTTTGGCCTACAGTTATACCTACTTGGACTTTGATTAGCTCAAGGCATTAAGATCTAGAGACATCCTTTTAAGCACAAATTGGAATCAGCTTAAGAATTTAAGCCAAGAACATTTTGTGCTTATTTTATGTAAGGCTTTAAAAATGTTTGGGAGAAGGAAAAAATTCAAGGAATCAATTTTTGTTATTATTTTAAGTAAGCAAACACTTGTTTTAAGAGTTAATCGGGATTGACTTAAGAGTTTACTACCTAATAGTTTGATCTAAAAGATCTTAATATAGTTCGAAAATAATAGGCCGTCCTTAAAGAGAACAGATCATGCCTGAACTATATTTCAGTCAAAAGTGGTGTTGACGAAAATTTCAAGAATTGTAAAAAATCGTACTCGATATAAGAAATTCGTACTACAAACAAGTATTTTCCTACTTACCGTACTATCGACACCGTTCGTACCTGAGTACAAAGTTCTTGGTTTTTTTTCTGAGTCAATATTTCGAATACGATTTTACTGGGATTTTGGAATATAATATATATAATATGGATTATGGATATGGAATATATTTCTGGATTATATAGGTGGTTAAAAAATGATAATAACATTCCTAAAACAGATTGTCTATCTATTTTGATGTGCTTTTGATTTTACGGATCAGCTGTACGGAGCTGCTACGGCACAGTGCTGTAATAGGCACAGTGTGACCATGAAACCTGCAGAAAATACGGCCACTATAATAACTAATACAAAATAAGCTCCGTTGCTAATTTTAACCAACAGATAAATATTGCAGTCACTCTGAGCGTTTGTTTACATTTAATATTTCGGTAGATTTTATATTGAATGCAGTACAAAACATTACATGAACAATTTTAACTTGTCTTTTCCGGGAACGTTCTGTAACATAAACAGAAACACAGTAAATCTCTAATGCATCCTTGTAAAAGTGAGAATATTTCTAATGTACATATTCAGCTAGCAAATACTGTTTTAGATATTTAAATAAATGAGTCTTTTTCTCTTTGTTTAGTAAATTTTAAAAAAGCAAATTAATATCATGTAAGGGTAGCCAGCAATTGATTAGCTTTGCCTTGTTAGCGAAAGCAAGTCAGTTTCAGGAATCCCACTTATATAATATTTTAGTTTAACAAAATATAATTTTTAACATTAATAAATAAATTTACTTTTTCTGTGTAGAAAACACTGTATCTTGTTTTCCATTCAGTAGACCTTGACACGCTTCTGTTCTCAGCTGGTGTCCGGAAATTTTCTGCACACATTAGGGCCCTTAAGTAGCTGGGCCATTCCCTTTGGACTTGGCAGGAGATTTCAAAATAAACTCAACGGGACACTAGCATAAGCAAGGAAGTACCTTCCTGATTTCTAACTCCAACCTAGGTGTTAATTGCTCTTCAAATTTCATCGAATTTCGTTCAATTACTCCATTTCACATTTACCTCAAATTCACACCTTATCTTCTTGCTCAACCCTAAATCTTAAACTCAATACTACGTGTCTCTAGGGCAATTAATGAAGTCATTACCCGAAAAAAAAAAAAAAAAGGTCAGAGCCTGATCCTTTAGCGCTCAGACTCGCATACTTAAGTCTTGGGCCTCATATTATTTTAATCTAGAAAATGTTGTTAATCATTCTGTTGTTGAGTGTTTGTTTTGGTCAAAAGTAAATATTGACTTTACAATCGACTTAGGTCTTTGAGGTTTTCCAGGTAACCAGCAGAAAATTTGCCAAATGATTGGCAAAAAGATTTGTATCTGCGATTTTATCACGGACGGAAGGTCAAAAGTTGGCAGTGCAGGCTCTTTTTGTGAGCTCAATTAAATAGTGGGTAGTGCATCATTTCCAAAAAACCGCAGTTGGACTGTTCTAAAAATTTGTCTGAATAACTATTAGCTTAGACTTTGCAGCATTTAAAACTAAATCTATAAATCCACCCATTAATAATCCGATCAAAAAGTTCTCATAAAATTTCATCATAGTGTTGGTAAATTATTTGCCTGTGTGAAGTTAGCTTAAGAGGTGTTTGACTTATTTTTAATGTGGAATTATTGTCGTACTTTTTGAACTTGTGGTGCCTTAGGTTTTTTAATGTTTGATGACAGAACTGAGTAGGAGAGTATTTAAAGGGATTTCAGAGGTTGGTGGACTTCAACCAAATATCTTCCAAGTTTTAATCAATGCTGCAAATCGGTCCAGAATACAACACCGTAAAACCGCCTCGGTTCGTCAATCGGTTAGGTCAACCTTAACCGAACCGTCTTAATGTGTAACCTTCCGAACCTGAAACCGAACCGAAGAGAGAGGTTGTTTGGATAAAGGTTCGGATAACAAAATTTGTAATTTTATGTAATTTTCTCAATGAGAACTGCGCTTACAGTCAGTGGCACAATTATTTTGACAAGCTTATTTTTTTTTTCATAATACATATCTTTAAAACAAAAAATATGAATATGAAGAGAGCTTTCAATAAAGCATAAGTAGTTCACAATCGTATGCTTGGATTAGAAAACTAAAATGAAAATGTATAACTTATTTTGGCATATTTATTTTGACAAGGTTAGAAAATTGATTTATTTTAAGTGGAGGAGCTCAAATACAATTGATTCTAGACCCATTTTTCACGCTGAATCCGTATCTGGTTAGGCAAGCAAAAAAAAAACGTTTTTTTATGATTATTGAATGGGTGGTGGTTATTCTGAAAGATTTTCGAGTTTGCCAAAATGCTCTATCACGTCTGGATTTTTTGTAATTTGAGACTTTACATGGTAAAAGTGCCTATTTTGATCATTTTATGGCATGTTTTGTGGGCACCCAATTTGTCTGTTTGGAATCTCCTTGCTTTGATCATAAAATACCATTCTTTAGCTTTCAAATAATTATCCCAGCTAATTTTGTGATTCTTTTAAATGAAGATATACCATTTTGAATGCATGTGTTAGAATTTACATAACATCTGACTTAATTTTGCTGTCTAAGAATATGCTAAGATAAAAACAGTGCATCGCCTAGAATTTTTTATAAAATTATAATGAAAGTTCTCAACTTGCATTCTTGTGGGCAAGAAAACATTTGGTCGCTTCGAATATTTGTATTCAAAATGGTATATCTTTGTTGAAAAAAATCGCAGAATTATTTGGGATAATTTATTTTAAAGCTAAGGAATATATATATTCAATAATGTAAAGGGGAGTGAAAACAAACGTATAGGTTGTCCATAAAGAATGCCTTAAAATGATCAAAAAAGGCACTTTTGCGCACTCAGTGCCCAAATTACGAAAAATCCTGACGTGATGGATCATTTTGGTAAATAGATCCGAATTAAGCACTCTAAAATCATATAAATTCACCAACACACCTACTATGCCTAGAGTAATTCTATAATAATATACAACGTTTATGCACAAATATGAAAATCATGATTTTTGCCCTTCAAACTATGCTATGTTTATAAATATAAATAATAAAGAAAAATATTTATTTATTAGTAGCCTAAATTCTTATTATTTCATGTATACCTTTGACTGCTCCGACAATCTGAGGGAATGTACCATGTGTGGATTATGTAAGATGCTGCCAAACCTGATTTTGCATTTTCTCGTTGCATACTTTGAGGGTAAAAATAATGATTTTTTATAAGCATAAAAGTAGTAATAGAAACTTATTTTGGGGACTTTGAAATGGGGAAAAATACTTTTGGAAACCAAATTTGAACCAATTTACGAATTAATAGGAAATCAAATTGTGGCTGCTTTTATCAGCCATATGGCTCACAATGATTTGTCAATATTTTATAACCGTAACCGTGTCCAAAACCCGAACGAAACAAATGTTAATAACCGTAACCCGATACCAAACCTATATTATATAACCGTAATATAAGCGTAACCGGAATAAAGCGATCGTTTTTAACAGTTACCGTTACCGTAACCGATATTCGTTTCGATTTTAATCTCTAATTGCAAGTGTATAAAAAGGATCTTACTTTAAGTATAAAAAGGAAAAAAAAAACCCTGGAAGTGAACTTTTTTAACTAAATAACAACATTTTTAGAGCGAAGCTCTTTAACGGACGTTCGGCTGGGGGACTAAAACGAGAAAAATTTTGATATTGATATCTTTGCGACAGCTTTTTTGCGTGAGATTTTCTATGTTTCGGTGTTTAGTTTTTATTTTTGCTGATATTCGTTTGCATTGAATAAGCACAAGCAAGCGCAACCATGCACACACATATACATACAGGGATCTGAGATCTAGAATCAGGGATTTGGGATCAGGAATCTGAGATCTGGGATCAGGGATCTGGAATGGATCTCGGATCTGGGATCAGGGATATGGGATCTCGGATCTGGGATCACGGATCTGTGTTCAGAGATCTCGGATCAGGGATCTGGGATCAGGTATCTGGGATGTATCTCGGATCTGGGATATAAAACTTTATTTAGCCCAATACAGGATTGTATTGAGCTTTAAAAGTTTCTTAAGCAGTCCCGAATTGTGCTCAAACCGGTCTTGAAACAAAGTATTTCGGGGTTAAAAAAACGGTTAATCAAGAACTTCGCTCTTGAATCAAGAATTTTCCGGATCATTGAACTTTATGCTCCGAAAATTCTCGATTCTAGTGGAGACAAAAATTGTTCGACATTCTAAGAATTTAGGAACCATAACCTTGGGTTCGAAAAATTAAGCAAATGGTCCGCAAACTAGACTTTTCCCTGGTTTTAATAGAGAATCAATCTATCTTGTTAACACCGAAACGGTTCGATTTTATCCAAGCTATGCTTATGGAAAAATATGGCAAACTCTAGACAGCTGCCTTACCCAATTATATTTCTGCTGTAAATTAGTTTAGTTGAATCTCTTAATGCCAATTTAATAGCTCCCAAAAAACCTTTTTTTCTTTCATCTCCAACCAGGTTAATAAAGCAATTACAATTTTAATTTGTTACCCACTGGGCCGACAAGTGCGGTAGCTCGCCACAGCTTAGGAAAATGTACAACAATAAAAATTATTAAAAATACTACGCATTAATTTTCAGTAGCGATCACAAATTACCTAAGATAAAAGCTCTTGAACTTAAGATTTCACTCCTGCTCTAAAGATCAGGGACTAGGTCTGGGTCTCTCTCTCTTTCACTCATTTTGTGATTAATGAACTGACAAATGTGTTGAACATCAAAAGGTAGGAAAACAGTCATTTACAACCCAAAGTCAGAACTCTCAGGCTGAAGCTGAAATTTAATTTAATTTTTAATTTATTAATTGTGGCTCACTACCTGCAACGAGTAGCAGGCGTAGTCCGACGCATAAGCAGCGCAAAACCTCAAAATATTTGGGTGAAAATAAACCCAGAAATGGATTTGCGAATAAAGTTCCATTTCCAAGGAGGTCACTTGCAGGTTGCGAAAGGATTTGCCCAGACCAGACATAAACAAACAACCAACGGCGTCGGCGACTGCTCTGAGAGATTGGGATTAGACCATTTCGGAAATAATCCTTTGCTGCCAGGAAGCATGCAGTAAAGGGCGCACAGTTCGGGTACATGACCAGGTCAACAAATTTTATGATCGACCATAAAGTTTTATTTGCTGTCATTCTTCTGGGCATGCGCATAGTCAGCCGGGACACAAACCCCTTTGGCAAGAGTTAAGGCTAAGGGAAAGGCTTAGCTTTCGAGTCAAAGTCAGGCAGGTAGGTAGATCGAGCTAGGTAGGTAGGTAGGCTGTGATAATCCTTGCTAATGAGGAGTTTTGAAAGAGTCTTGGAGAGTTTGAGAAAGTCTCTAAGTCAAGGATGGAGAGCGAATTATTTGCTCATACAACAAACTACTCGTACTGTGCCATCCTCCTAGCTGTCCCACTGACTCTCCGACTTTGAGCGCATGCTGTTAGCGCACAAATTGATTTGTCAAAAATTTTAAAGGCGCACAAGGACATTGCCATCATTAACGATGATTGCCGGGACTCTGCCTAGGATCTGCGAAGGTCATGGCGCAGTTGGTGCCAACTTTGTGCATGTCAACACTTTGTATACCACCCAGGGTTTCTGTTTCGCGACGAGATCTTTGCTTAGACAGTTGGAGTTTTATTAATAAAAACACCTAGACGAGAGAGAGAGAGAGAGAGAGAGAAGCTGCCCCTCTCCCTTGCTCTTTGATCTTCTCAAAATAGTCGTAATCGATTTGGAATGCTTGGCGGGACTGTTGCTCCTTTTATGGCCAACTTGTCAGCTTCCTTTTGGCATCTTGGCCCAGCAAGTGTCTTCTGTTTATGTTTTCAGCTTCCACCACACAAAATCTTGAGTGCAAAAATGTTAAAGTTAAGGTGGAACCGTTACGCTACTTTTCACCAATTAAAAGGAGCTCATAGCGAAAATAGAAACTGCTGAGCTAATGAAATTTGTATGAGAGATATGGAAAGGTGTTTTGTTTGGTCCACATAATTCGGAAATGTATGGTGTAAGAGATATGTTTTATTTAACTAGCTTTGCCTTGACTCGTTGTCACTTGCAAATTTCAACATTTCTGCGAGTTTTTTTATTTTGATCAGCATCAGTTGATCTAGCCCTGGGTGTCTGTGAAAATCTACATCTCAGAGAGACTTTTACCTCGTTTATACACTCAAAATTTATCATGATAAATGCCCTCTCAAAGTATGCTATATCATTGAATAGGAATTATTATAAAATATGTTTCTATTACATTTTACCTAACACCCTTTTTTATTTCGAATAATTTTATCTGCTCCGACTATATGATTTAATGCTCAATGTAAATTATATAAGACGCTACCATGACCGAATCGTTCAAATAGATAATTATAAAGCAAGTAAAGGGTGCATACTTTTATGGGCATTTATCATGATAAACTTTGTGTGTATAAACGAGGTATATATGTTGAATTTTTGTTTCTGAAATTGCCATTAAATTGTAGCTAAATTTAACAGATTGCGGATATATATTGTAAGCAGGCTTGCAAACCGGTATTGAACCGAACCAAAACGTTAGCACAAAAACCATTGGTAATATTTTGTTTCCAACCCATAAATCGAAACTCTTCAAAAATATTTGCAATATTTATGGATCCATCTATTTTTGTTACGATCGGAAGCCTTTATGTGTCTTGTAGCTGCCAAAGGGACTGAATTGAACGTTGTATAAAAAAACCATGTTGTTTTTGATGTAAAAAATTATTCATTTTGGAAGGGGGATTTATTGGTAGGGACGAAAATCAAAATCAAAGTAACCCATAACGTTCACTCGGACACTACACACACTTTTAAACCATATCTCTGCGAATTCGTTTGACTGAATACGGAATGTGGATCTAATCGGTAGCAATTTTTCTTCTCTGTAACCATACAGAGAGAATTGAACAACAAACAGTTTCGCTGCAGCATAATATTGTTGTTGTTGTCAATTACACTGGTCAATTTCGATTTAATACCTTTTCGGAAGTATATTATTGGGAATCAGATTTTTAAAAAGTTGACTATAAATAACAATTTTTGTATTGAGTCGTTCTTCAGATATGGGCAAATATAGTTTTTTTGATTATTTGTTAAAGGGGTCCACATAAACTGAGAGGTTATTTGCTCAGGTTTGATTTAGTTATTATAGTCTTTAAGTAAAGGCTGTAATACACCCTCACACTTTATGCATGACAATCTTATTGGACATAGTTGTCGATATAGCGACCTGTTCTAATTTATAACGATATTGGGGATAGCCGGCTCAAGGTAGTAATTGGTTTAAGTGCCTTCACATAAATAAATTTCGAATTATGACGAATGCCGACGTCAAATTCGAAATATATAGGAGAATTTATTAAAAAAAAACTGTGTTTTCCATAAATAAAGTTTTTAAAGGGTAGATACTTTTCCAGAAAAAATCGTGTAAAAAAGATATGAGCTACAGGGCAAAGTTAGTTAAGCATAGGAAAAACTGCCCGTTAAAGCATTACAAAAAATTGTAGTCTCCTAAGAATGACGGCCGAGTTATATAGGTTTGTTAATAAAAACACTTTTTTTTCATTATAACAGCTTAACCTAATTTGATGTTAAATGTTATAATACAATTTTAAAAATATTTTTGCAGATTTTTATTACCAACACTTTGGTCCAAAAAATGATGATTGAATTTTTCAAATAATTTCTACGCGGTGATAATCTTTTTCTACACCTCCAGTTTATTTCGTGTATTTTACATAAGGATATCCCTAATAACATATAATTTTTGCAATCAGATCGCAATTGGGCCTCATGGTGAAAAACTACTGAACTTATGTAAAATAGAATTTACATATGGGATATTCCATATCAAGGTAGTCAATTTTTTGTGTGTCTCCAAAATTATTAATCGCTGATATTTCAATTAGTTTACATGCACACAAATAAAAGCGTATTTTTTTTCATCTTTAAAAAAAAATACAATTATATTTGATCAATATCAATAGCTTTTTATACCCTTTCAGAGGGTATATTAAAATTGTCACGATGTTTGTAACGCATAGAAGGAAGCATTCCCGGCTACATTAAGTATATTTTATCTTCGATCAGCATGACGAGCTGAGTTCATTTCCGTCTGTCCGTCCGTCCGTCCGTCCGTCTGTCCGTCTGTTTCTGTTATCTCTCCTCCCAGTTTGGAAGCTATCTTGACCAAACTTTCGTAAAAAGTCTTTAAAAACAAATACGCTATTTGTCGGAATCGGCCGGATCGGATGACTTCTATCATAACGCTGCCATAGGAACGATCGGTAAAAATTAAGTACTAGTGAGAAAAACTTGTTTTTGTTTCCATCGTAGCGTCACCAATCGAGGTATCTATAAATTTTATATGCCACAAAATTCTGAAAAAAATGGTCAAAATCTGATGACTATAGCATATAGCTGCCATATAAACGGTCGGTCCGAAAACAAGTTTTAGTGAGAAAAACTTTTTTGTTTTCCATCGTAGCGTCACCAATCGTGGTATATATTAGTTTTATATGCTTCCACACAATTCTGGAAAAAATGATCGGAAACGGATGACTATAGCATATAGCTGCTATAGGAACGATCGGTCCAAAAACTAGTTCTAGTGAGAAAAACTTTTGTTTTCCATCGGTAACGGCCCACAATCGTGTGTAAATTTACACAATTCTGAAAAAATTTATCAAAATCGGATGACTATAGCATATAGCTGCCATAGGAACGATCGGTCTAAAAACTAATTCTAATGAGAAAAACTGGTTGTTATCAATGGTCCTTTCAAAAACTGCAGGGTAGAAACATGCGTAGCCGATGTTAGCCTTCTATTTTTTTCTTTAAAAACCGTCTATAGATAGCTCTTAGAGTTGTCCCATATTTTTTTCGAAAATTACGTCGAAATGACTTGAATTTGTCTTTGGATCGTTTTAATCCGATGTTCTGTTCAAAGATTATTTTTTTTAAATTTTTAAGTCTTTTTCGCATTATCTTAAGAACTATCGACGGTGGGGAAAACCATTTTAAAGGCTATTCTCATCTATATATAGTCCTTCTATTTGATAACGATTGAAACATTTTTGGAGACATAAAAAAAATTGACTGAGTTGATATGGAATACCCCATATGTAAAATTCTATTTTACATGTTTAATTGTTTTTCACCATGAGGCCCAATTGCGATCTGATTGCAAAAATTATATGTTATTAGGGATATCCTTATGTAAAATACAGGAAATAAACTGGAGGTGTAGAAAAAGATTATCACCGCGAAAAAATTATTTGAAAAATTCAATCATCATTTTGGACCAAAGTTTTGCAAAAATCTGCAAAAAATATTTTAGGGATTGTATTTTGAACACTTACAACATAGATTTAACCCATCAAAATCGGTTAAGCGGTTCTTAAGAAAAAACAGTTTTCTGTTTAACTTTCCAGCCTCATAACCCCCGTCCAAATGCGATTAGGAGACTACAATTTTGGGAGAGTGAGTTTCTTATAGATTTTTATCAAACTTTTAAATTTGGTGTGCTGATAACTGCAATTTTCCTTGCATTCCTTGCTATGCCCTTTAATATTTTTTTGTAAGTAAAAATATTTTTCTTTTATATAACAAAATAATATTTCTGGTAATAACAGAATTCTGAAAAGTTTGATTAAAATGCAATGGCAAAAGCATATAGTATAGGAACGATCGGTGCAACAAATAGTTCTAGTGAAAAAACCTTTTTGTTTTCAATGGTTGCGTCTATTTTCATGTTAATCGATAATATTATCTGATTCAAAGCAATTTCGGTGGGTTTGATTAAAATTGATTGAACATATCGTATAGAGTCCATACAACTATCGTGTTCTGGGTTAGTCATCCAAATTGTAACAGAAAGTGGCGCCATCTGCCGGTCAGCTTGGGGAATCACTCAACTAGTCTTGCTCTAAGTGAAATTGATATTTGTAAGAATATAAGGAAAACCTTTTAATGGGCTCCCATTATCCAAAAAATATAGAATTTTTCTCGTTTAAAAATTGGTTTTGAAAGATTTTTCCAATTTTTTGTTTTTTTATTTAGGCCGTTTTTTGTCTGTGGGTTTTTCATATTACGCCATAGCTTCGATTTGAAAATGTTATATATACGAGATCACTTTCAATAGGTCTACAAATAAGATAAAGGCCCATACTTTGCCTAAGGCATAAGATGGCATTCCAATTGGACACTAATTTGTAATTGTGTTTCAATATTCCCCTAAATAATAATAATAAAAAAATAAGATAAAGGCACTAACAATAATATATATACAATACTTAAAGTTAAATGATTTCGATATCTTCTCTGGACCCCAGCCTTGTAAACCTGTGTTATTTGTTCATTATAATATTCTTATTTAATGATACATTTCCTTCTTTACTTAAGAGAAGAGAATTAAGTGTCAGCACCCAATATCAGCGAAGGGTGTTGCCTTTTAACCCGTCTAGATTCTAGAGACTAGACTCCTACACCCCATTCTAGCCCCATCCCCTATCTATGACCAGTCAAAGTCATCTAATTCAACATTGACCAAATGCCTAATGTGGTCGCCGTTCTGTGTCGACATTATAATTAATGACATAGCCCCCGGTGAAGGGCAATCATAAAAGGAACAATAGGGTTTCGGACATGGACATACATACTTAGTTACAGACAAATGTATGTAGTTCGATTTTCGATAAACCGAAACGCACGTTGGTCTTATCGCTCAGCCGGGTCGCTTGCATATTAATGGTTTATTATTATGACCTGCTGCCTCAGTGAGCAGAGCAGAGCAGAGCAGAGTTCGACTCCATGGCTTTCAGCTCCTTTTGGTATTTGGTTTTGGTGGGCACTTTGTTTTTTTGCCGCGATTGCTTTTGTTGCGCTGACGCCTGGCGTGACGGTTTTAATTTTTTGTTATTATGTATATTGTGGCGCACGGTGCTTGCAGTCGTCCCCGGAACGGGCACCGCTCCGTCCCCCTTACCCCTGGCCCATTCCACTGCAGTTGGCGTAAAAGAGAGTTATTCATTTCATAGTTGGTAGCAGTTGTTGTTGTTGGGCTTTTATCGTGAACTTGTTTTTTTTTTGTATTTTTGTATTTAATAGTCGGGTCTTTGGGGTCTGTCGTAATTAGCTGCAGCGCCACCTAGCGGCCAGGGAGTAACGAACGACATTGCCCGACATTCTCCTCTAGCCAAACAAACGCAACCTAGAGCTAATGAAGTCCCCCTTCACGGTATGCGCCAACGCCAACGTTGGACCTCACGGACGCGTGCAATTTCCATTGAAAAGAAGGAGTTAAGTTTTTCAACTTTATCTGCATTGGCCCAACAATTTATGTAGTTAAAGTTTTTTCTTTGTATGTGGTTTTAGTACGACTAAAGCACTTATTTTGTATGCGGAAATTGGAGTTTGACATGTGTTCCTGCCAGGGGTCAGCTGAAGACGTGGAAAATGTTCAACTTAAACCATGAGGAACACGAACTGGGTAATAACAGAAACCGTATATTATAGGTAAACAAAATTAATTAAGCATCAAAAGAATCGATTGATACACAGAAAAAAAAGATCAAGATAAATTTAATCTTTGCTGGTTAAAATGATCTTTTTAAAAATATAAATTTTATCATACTTAATATAAATAGTTCTTAGACGTCTTCCCATAAATGTATGGCTTGGCTGACTGCTTTGACGACCACCAAGGTCTCGAGTCGGTCCCCAGACAAGTCAATGTTTTGTTTTTTTTTTTTGGTATAGAAAAGTATTCATATTTTTTATCATATCAAGTTAATAATCGGAGTGAAATTGATTAAACTAAAAGAAGAAACTGCCATTAAATATCAATTTTTTCTGTTAGTTGTAGTTTTTAAAAATTAAGTTTCTTAAATATGATAAACAATAAATCGATATATTTAAACTTAAAGAAGAAACGCCAACAAAAAAATTCTTTCTTATCTATTTTTAAGGATTTTTACTAAGCTCAAATTAGGCATCAAAAGTAGGCAACCGGTAATTATAATTTTTCCAAAGCGCAACCACCGAACTGAACCTTCTAACCGGTTTTGTGCCCCTTGAACCTGAACTCAGACCAAACCACTTATTAAACAAAATTCTCATTTACAATAATTTTACAAACAACAGAAATTCTTAATTAGATTATTCAAAATTAATGCTAATTGCAAAGATGAAATGTTTATTAGAGCAATAGGAAGCAATAAACAAATATCATATCAGAAATCGATAAATAATGTTATAGATTTCTACCACAATTGTCCAAGAAAACATACATCAAAAATGTTTTAATATTTTGGAAAGGTCTTAAAAACAAAGAAACAAAAAACTTAGTTGTACGAACATTTTCAACACTAAAGTTTGTTCTTTATAATCTAAGAATTCGTAGAAAGACTTTTTGCTCAAACAGAAGAAAACTCCAATATATCTCGACTGTAATTAGCCCAAATCGATATCAGATAAGGAAGATCGATCCAGGATTTTTTCAAACTACGATAGTTTCGTGGTTATTACTTCTAGACAAAAGTGCAAAAAAAGTTAGACTTTTATCATAAAACTCTGTGTATGGCGATGACCACCATCCTATAACGTGCAAAATTACCTGGGAAAAAATGGTTTAATTTCGAATTCACAATTCGCGTGGATATCGACGCTCGCTCTGAGAGAAATGAAGGTTGAATAGCGGGGCGCAAGAAAGGTCGTCCAAAAACAGTCGTTGTGCCAGAAAACATTGATGCCGTGCGTGAACTGATAATGCAAGATCGTCATGTGACATACCGTGCGATAGAGGCATCCTTGGGCATTTCTTCCACCAGCATACATTCGATATTGCATGAACACCTGGGCGTAAAAAAGGTTTGGTCCCGTACAATTTAACAATCGCTCAAAAAAAGGCTCGTGGATTGTAAAAAAAATTAAAAAAATATAATCGCGGTGTTTCAAAGATAATCGTTTTTAAGATCGTCACAGGTGAGCCCGAAACAAAAAAGGAATCGACGGTGTGGGTCTTCGAAGACGAGCCAACCAAACGAAAGTCGTTCGTGGAAAAGCACTTCGAAGCAAATGGTCGCCTGGTTCTTCGGTAAAACTGGTCATGTGGCGACTGTTCCGCCTTGAGCAACGTTGGACGGTCAATTCTGGGTGGTACACCACAATTTGTTTGCCTGAAGTCGTCGGAGAAATTTGAAAAAACGATACTGATCATTGTGCACCATGATAATACGAGACCTCACTCATTAGCTCACACCAGCGTCTTTTTGACCGTTCAAAACGTCGAATTGACTGATAATGACTTCTTTTTCTTCCCCAGAGTTCGAAAACCATGTTCTGGAGGTGTCTCAATCGGAGTGGAAAAAGTGCTTCGACAATTGGTTTGAGCGCATAAAAGTGTATAAATCTTGCTGGAGAATACGAAATTTGAAAAAAAAAAACATTTAAAAAAAAAATTTTCGGTTTTTTTATTATTAGGCCAGAAATATATATATAGCAACCTACGTAGACATTCTGGTTTAAATTAAAATAGAGTTTAAAATTGGCTCTGTATTCTCCAAATTTTAGAGTCGATATTAAAGGTCGATATCAAGGCAATTCCATTTCTCAATTTTCTTTTTTGCTGTGCAATTTTTGTGGAAGGCTTAGCCATTTGACATCGGTTAAAGAGAGCTTCACGCCTGCTATTTTCAAGGCACGTGCATCCATCATTTTGAAGAGGAAAACAAAAAATATTTTACCTGGTTATTACACTAATTGCACTGTGACCAACAAACTGTTATCCCAGGCAAAAAAAAAAAACTTTAAGTGTCAAGACAAATTTTTTTTTTCATCCGCTTTTTTTTTAAAGCTTTTTTTGAAATTAAAATAGATTGAGTTGGCAATAATGTTGCGTTGAAAGCATAGAAGCTGCAGACGGACATACGGAAGTGTCTATATTAACTCAGCTCGTCACGCTGATAAAGAACTGGTGGAAGATGCTTCCTCCAATTTTATAAGATCCTCCACGAGGGTATAAAAAGAAGTTTTAACTGGCAAAAGCTTGCTGCAACTGATCCATAGGATATATGAATAATATAGATGTTAGATGTCGATCAATTTAAAATCTTTTAATTATATTTTATTTTACTTTTTGTTCCCAGCGTTCAAAATTCATGAAACCTCTAAAACTATTTACAAAAAATATACACAATCTTTATAAGATTCGCAACTCCTTAGAAAGTAGCCGAACGGCAGCGTCGCAGTTCAAAATTCTCCGCAGCTGCTGCAGTCCTGCAGTCCACACCATAACCATGATAAAGTGTATCGGGCGGTTTATTCCAATTGATAAAATAGGTTTTATGTACAGCTGCCAATTGGGATTGCGATTTGGGTCCATAACGACGTCTCCAAAATGGCCAGATTAACCAATGTAAGGGCCCTCGACTGAGCACATGATTTGTGGACTTTAACGTCTCCAGCTGAAGTGAAGGATACGGTTGCTCCACAATCACAGCTGTGGAAGCTGGCTCAGCCTGTTGCTGCTGGGTGTGTGTTAGGCGAGTGCGCGAGTCAAATACCTCCACTTCATTTTGATCTCTAGCTGACCAAGGCTCTGCCAATTCATCTTCTTCCTCCAAAATGGGTGAGACGCGACTGCCGCGATTGCATTTAAAGCAACGCGGTAGCTTGGACTTCTTGGGGGGAGGAGGAGGTGGAGGATTTGACTCCTGTGGGGGCGGCATCTTCAGCAGTATAAAATGATCATTAAGCAGACAAATATCCGAGAGCTTCTCACATTTTTGCTCCTCCCCAAAGAAGGCATCCAGATCGATGTTCTGCTGATAGATACGATAATCCTCATTGTGGACAGCTGGAAACTGGTTTTGAGTCGTCTGCTGTCGTATGGTCAGAAATCGTGTGGGCGACTGCATTTGCCTGGTTATCGTAATCCTATGTTGGCTCATCAAATGAGCAAAGATGCGGCTAAAGATGGAAACCGGAAGTCGGCGATGGCATTGCTGACGTTGTTGCTGGAGCAGTAGGAGAGCCGTATACATGCTGGGAAACTTGGGTCGGTTAGTGCCTGGCAATGTAAATGTAAGTTCATTTAATAATGTCATTAAATCAAGCATAATACAATTTGAAGCGACAGGCAAGGGGAAAATGATTCACACCAAAACTGTTGCATACTTTCAGGCATTTTTGGAATTAACAGGGTCATTATCTTGTCTCTGACTTTTGACACTGCACTTGGCAGTCGCGGGCGCCATAATATCAAGGTAACCCCGACCAACAGACAACGGATGTGTCTAAGTCCAATGCCAACGGCAACAAGCAACAACAAGCTTTGTATTTTATAGCTCGACTAAAGTTATATTTTATTATTTTGACAGGTAAACAAATCACGAGCTCAGCACACAAACGCACACACACACACACAAAAACTCAAGCAACATGACACTCACATTTTGATTTTACCAGCCGCTACTTCCGCCCGACGAACGATGTTTACCGTCTGACTCTTTAGCAACAACTGAAGTCGACTTTTAGGCTGCCACTGCATTTCCATGTGCGAAGTTATCATGTTAATATACTCTGACCAGACGGGTATATAAACTGTCTTTGGATATAATGCATTTTGTAAAAATTTCTCCCGAATCTTTTCGACAATTTTAAATTTTTTTAACCCAAATTTTAACCACATCTTTAGAATGACATTACGGGATTTTTGAAATCAACTTTTAGAAAAAGATTTTTAATAATGAAAAACTGTCACTTTTTAGGTCAAACATTTAATAAGTAAAAAATTAGATCTTCATTAATTTGAAAAAAATAACTTTATTCAAAATGTCTTAGATATATGTACTTATGTACATCTAAAAAAAAAATATTGGTTCTTTATTTTTAATCATTTTATCATTAGTTTCGTTACCCCTTCACTCTACCTTTCAACAGCGTTCAAAAAATTCTGGATAGAAAACTATAAGAGCTTTTTCAATTTGGTTTTTTGTTTAGTGTTATTTATTAATTTAATAAAAATTTAAAAAGAAAATGTTGGATTTCGAGGGCTGTTTAAAAAGTTATCTCAAAAGATCTCAAAAAAAAAAAAGGCGTAGAGGTGGTAGCCATGATTCCGGAACTCCAGGTTATCGGAATTGAAAGCGGAAAATGAGATTATGATCAGGATTGAAGTAATTCTGGCCCGTACCACAATCATATTTTTCAATATTATTATAAAAAATTGTCGGCCATTTAAAAAAATTTCGATTTTTCAAGTTTTTTTTTCGAGTTTAGTGTAAAAAAAAATATAAATAAAAATTGTTTACCTCTTCATTGAAGTACGGGCCAGAATTACATCAATTCTGCGTCGATTGAAACACGGGTGAACTAAATCGGTTCAGTAGAACTGCCGCAATTATGGCTACCAGGTCCATGGCTATAAACATAGCATACTTTAAAGGTCAAAAATCATTTTATTTTATTTGTGCATAAACGTAGTAACTGATAAAATAATGATGATAAATGATGATGATAGTAAATAATAAAATGATCTCTGAAATCTAGGCGTTCATACGGACAGACTTTCAAGACTGACAGGGCTAAATCAACTCGACTATTGCTGCTGATCAATTAAAGAACCGGAGATGCTTCCTTCTGTCTTCCTTCTGTTACATAAATTTTCACAAACTGAGCATACCCTCTTTACTCTACTAGTAACGGGGGATATAAAAATGGTCTTAAAATTACATGCATAAATAAATTCGCTTGTAAGAGTATATGCGCTTCGCTTGATTGAAGGTGACCTTTCCGTTTTCCCATTTAATTTATTGCATGCTAATGGCAGGACGAGCAGACAAATTGAAATACATGAGACAGTTGACAATTAGCAATACTTAAATATGCATGTATGCATGCACCCATAAATATTCCAATAATGGAGGGATAAAGTCAAGGTTTACATAAGCAACTAAAACTTAAAAACGTTTTTAAATGTATTGACTTTTTATTTAAGCGTCCGCTACCTAACAAGGATCTCCGGAGGAGTACCTAAAGTACCTCAGAATAACAATTGTAAACATAAGATAAAGCATCAAAAAATTTTTCTTATAACCTTAACCTAATAACCTATATTAAATTAACCGGTTAAATTAACCATTACAAATAAATGGGTTAATTTCGGATTTTACTCTATAAATATTTTGATTAGTTACGACGAAAATGAATTTATTTTTGGCCACACTTCACATTCGTGTTCCAATCTTGACAAGTTAAATTTCAAAATTGTTATAAGAACTTTGGCAACTGAGGAGATGTTTAAAAAACAGGAGTACTCCTGTTCAGGGCGAATAGTTACCTTTTCGAGATTATATTCTATCTGGATTCAAAATAAACTTGATATCTAAAACAGGAACTCAGCATTGGTCAAAACTTTTATCTAATTACAATCAGGATAAATATGTTTATCGGGAGAACAAAGATTCGTTATTTGAAAGTAGGGAACGATAAAGGCATATCTTTTAAAGTTTATTAATTGACAAATTCTATATAAAAAATGATCGTCTTTAATCTATGGATAAAAACCAAAAATAAGGATTTTTTGATAAAACGTTTTGTTCTTTCATTTGTTCATTTGGTCGGCCTCTTCCTCAACCCACCATTTAAGGAAATACATCTTTTTACAAATCCTATTGAAAGCGATTGACAAGATTGCATAATAACAATAGGCAACTTGGTCCACTTTATAAAAGGAGTGGTGGAGTCGGCTCGAACACATGTATTGCAAATGGTTTATCTTTGTTAAAAAAAATAGCAGACCTCTCAGATGTAATTTATTTTAAAGCTAACGAATATTACTTCAAATAAAATATCAATGCCTTACAAAACATGCCTTAAAATGGGAAACAAAATTTTAACAAAATTTAAAAAATTCCCGAAATTCACCACCATTCTTTCTTTAAACTGTAAAAGGGTAAATTTTGTTGCCTTGTGTAAGCACTAAATTACGTTGGACCATATGGTCGCTATGTTTATGATAATCCAGTATTATTTACTTCCAAAAATAGGTATATGGGCATTTCCATTATGTCGAACGGGACGGTCGAACACATTTAAAGTGAAAAAGAAGACAAAATAAAACAGATTTTTATTTTGGTAGAAGGCTTAACTTACAGCTCTTGTTTAGCTTTATAATTGATGCTAAGTTTTATTTTTAGCAACCAACAATTCAAAAGCCGATTTCAGCGAATACTGAGGCTATATTTAAATGTGTTAAGTTTTAGAATGTTAAGCGCTGGTGTCACTTAAAGATGGTTTTGACTTTACCAAACAAAATTTACTTTTTTTAAATGTAATTTAAAGCACTTTCGCACGGGACATGTCGCACGGGACATTTTTTTGTATCATGGTATTTATGTTTTTTCTGTTGCTCTTTTTACGAAATTATATTATAAACAAGCCTAGTTCAAATTTTTATAAAGCAACAGAAGATTTTTAATGCATTTATTTTCACATAATACCAAAAATCCAAATTTTTTCAAAATTATTTGATGGTTCTTTAACTTTTCTCTCTACCTCTCTAATAAAGTAAATGGACTTACTGCATTACTTTATCTACATAATATTCCTAGAACGATTTGGGGATTTTCCTACCTTGCCCCCTGGAAATCAGTCCGGTTCAGATCCAATAGCTATACGACGGGTACACATTTTTCGATTTTTTAACTTTTTCATCATTATTGTACACTTTAATTTTGTACATTTGTTAATGCTTCGAAGCCAGGAAATATGAAATGGTATACAAAAAGCCTAAGATTAGAAATCTCCATTTAGAAATAACCCTTCTCTCTAACCCCTGTTTCTAACCCCTTCTTTGAGCATTCCCATTCATAATTCAGTTTGTTTTACTTTTATTTCTTTGTTTTTTTTTTTGGTTTGTCATTTTATGTCTCATATATTGATTGTTAATGCACGCAAATACAAAAGCCCACGAAAATACAAACCAAAATAGAGGGAGAGACTAAGAGTAATGGGACAGCCGAGCAACAAGCAACAACCACTACCAATTTGATGATTAAGGGGGTGGGGGGTTAGGTAAAATTCGGAAACTTTGTTTGCCTTTGACAGATTTAAATGGCAGACAGAGTCAAAGTTTCGACATTTGATTTGTGATGAGTTTTGTTATTGTTGTTGCTGTGAGATGTCATTTAATTAACTATACAGCAAGTGCAACAGTTCCCGTCAACCAAATTGACACCAATTATGTATGATCGTTTAAAAGGGTCGTCGATCTGATTAGCAAAGCCCTTAAATGACCTTCCACAGAAAACAAAGTAAAGTAAAAGTGAATTTCAGAACATAAATACTGGTTATCATCAGCATTCAAGGACAAAGCTGCAGCCGGAGCTAACCGATCATTTAGTTTATCATAAATGAACTTGAACTTGGCTACGAACTTGTCGCCAATTAGTGCTTACTCATCAACAAAACAAAACAAAACTTTTGCTCTGTGCCCCACCTCCAAAACGGTAAATCATGCAAAAACAAAAGATCTCCGACTTGGGTATCCACATGTCTTTCCTTAAATGAAGCTGCTTTTATCGAAGGTCACGTCTTCGTCTTGTTTTGTGGTGGTTTTTTGTCTCTTGAGAAATGATCACTGATCAATTCCCAGGATCGTCAGATCGTTTCACTCTCTTCTCTTTTTGCTGTGTTGGAGCTGGTTATGCCTGGAAAACCGCAATCGGAGGCTTCGTTAGCATTGCTCACTTGCAGTTTCAATCAGTTGATGGCGAGCTGCGAGGCATATCGGTTGTATAAAAGTATTTTTGTAGGCTCACAAAACAACAATAAAAAAAAAGAGAGAGGAATTGCCTAACAATAAAATCCAGGGAACTGAAAGTTGTGCGGAAAATAAAACGGTGTCTTATACAGGTAGAATTTAGTGCAAGTTGAAGTAAAATTTGAAAATATATTTATTATATGTCATGTGATACAATGGGAGAACCCGAACAAATTCGAAATAAAAGCGGAACTGACTTTGTTAATTGTTTGTCTATTTGTGCGCGATTGGAGTCAAAACAATTGAACCGAAAACTATGAAATTTTGCAAAGCAAATAATAATATTAAAATAAAATAAGCTGTTCTTTAATATATAAAAAAATTTATCGTATCTTTGCCAGCATTTTCTACGCTTTTTTATTAAGTGAATTCAAAACAAAAAGTTCTGTCACAAAAAGTGTTAACAATGCCATCACAGCTATTGGTCAATGTATACCTGAACTGAAATCTGAGCGAGCACGTAGTTTCTACTAAAAACGGATAACAAGAATGGAAGGATTTAGTCAGGGCTACAAATCTCCCAAAATTTAAAGCTATTTTCTTACAGGTTGATAATTCAAAGAGCTATGCACCAACGTCGTTTGATTTTATGTTTGTGAGAAGGAATAAAATCTTTTTGATCGATCGGACAAATTTCATAGCAATTTTCAACTCACAGCAATTCAGCTCATATATAAAATTACTTAGAACCCTAAATTAACCGGTTCGAACCCGAAATTCCGACTTTTCCTTTACTGTGAACCAAACCCTGAACCGAACCTCTTGTGAAAAAGTAGCTGAACCTGCACCTGTTCCGAACCAAAACTATCGGTTCGGTTCAAAAACAATTCCAAGTCTTAGTTAATCGGGCATTTTATTGATAAATGAAGTAGCATAGACTCACAAATGCTTGGAGAAATAATACTTCTAAATTTTAATTGAAAATAATTGAATTCGTATGTTCATGTAAACCAAAATTCAGAAAAATCTTTTTATACACTTGAAAAGTGTATATTAATTTTGCCCAGAAGTTTGTAACGCATAGAAATATTCATTTCCGACCACATAAACTATATATATTCTTGATCAGGACGACGAGCTGAGTTCAATTCCGTCTGTCAGTCCGTCCATCTGTCTGCCTGTTTCTACGCAAACTAGTCCCTCAGTTTTAAAGCTATCGAGCTGAAATTTTGCACAGAGTCTTCTTTTTATGTGTCTATGTCGGAACCGGCCAGATCGGATTACTATATCATATAGCTGCCATAGGAACGATCGGTCGGAAAATAAGTTTTAGTGGGAAAAACTTTTTTGTTTTCCATCGTAGCGTCACTAATCTTGGTATGTGATAGTTTTATATGATTTCACATAATTCTGGAAAAATGTATCAAAATCGGATCACTATAGCATATAGTTGCCATAGAAACGGCCGGTCAAAAAAGTAGTTCTAGTGAGAAAAACTTTTTTGTTTTCCATCATAGCGTCACTAATCTTGGTATATGTGAGTTTTATATGCTTTCGTATAATACATGAAAAATTTATCAAAATCGGATGACTATATTATATAGCTCCCATAGAAACAGTCGGTCAAAAAACTACTTCTAGTGAGAAAAACTTTTTTGTTTTCTATCGTAGCATCCCCAATCTTGGAATATATTAGTTTTATATGCTTTCACATAATTTTGGAAAAATTTATCAAAATCGGATGACTATAGCATATAGCTGCCAAAGGAACGATCGGTCGGAAAATGTGTTTTTCTAAGAAAAGTTTTTTTTATGTTATTAAATTTTTATAATCAATGATTTAAAAATTTTAAATATCTGATATCTATATCCTATATATATTTTACCGGTTAAATCAGTTGGAGTAAAGTTTTTCAAGTGTATTAAAACTTCGGCACAGTCGAAGTTAGCTTTGCCTTCTCGTTTTTTACATTTTTAACAAATTAATTACTCTTCTATACAAATATGGAACGAACCAAGGTTCGAACCAAAAACCTTGATCCTTGAATTTCCGAACCTTAACCATTGGTAAACTTTGGTTGGAACCCCCGAATCGGAAGTTTACAACATGAAGTAGTAGACCCCGCCTGTGTTAAATTATTGACCCAAACATTACACATTCATGATTAAAGCCATGATTTTCATACTAGCCCTTCGAAATTATGGCTGATTCAGTGCTGAACCGAACTCAAGGTCATGTTTAAAGTCAATCGAAAGTAAAATATAATATTTCAACATTTACTTTACAGTATAATTCCATCTACTCATCAAAATAAGATCTCTATAGCTTAAGACATTTGGCCTGAGCGTTGAGGAAATAGTCGGACTAAGGGCAGTTTTCTATCATCTCAAGTTCTATGCATACCTAAACCTAAAAATGGTTCGGTTAAAAAAAATTGTTTCTATTAAGGGGGTAGCTATAGCAAGTAAAAAAATCTTCTTTTTTTATTACTTCAATCGATTCTTAATACGGTTGAGAATAATCCCACAAAGTAACAGATTCGTCTTTTCAATGTTTCCGGAGATACGCAGCCGAATTCAGACAAGGGTCAGGTAGTTACGGTGCGAAACCGAAAACTTTGAAGCCTGTTTTCTCGATTTCAGAATTGTAAGATTTCTCTGCATTGACGTGCGTGATTAAAAAAAAAAAAACTAATTAACTGTTTGAAATGAATCATGGCTTGTTTTCTTAAGTACTTAATCCTCTTCTATTTGACTGGTCCGACAATCTGAGTGAATGCACCGTGTGGATTATGAAAGATGCTGCCATAACTGACTTAATATTATCTCGTTCACAAAATAATAATTAAAGAAAATAAATTTTGTATACTTTGAGGGGCAAAAAAGCATGATTTTTTATAAGCATAAACGTAGTAAGAAATGATAAAACGTAAATTTTACATCTTTTCCAGTGTAACGAGTTTAAGCGGCATGTTCTATCCTTGAAACGTGAGGCACTATTCCTTCGACCGTCTTTTGAGTTTAATCAATCTCTGTCCCGCCCCTTCAATAGGTTTTAATTCTAGATGTTCATTAATGTGGGCTTGCTAAAATTCCCAATCAATTTGCAGGTATGAACTGCACTGTGTTTTCTGCAACAGGTAACAAGATTGTAAGCCACTTCTTCAAGCGCATTCAATTCAAGATCAAAATCAAGACTGCAACCGCAACGATTACTCTATACTTGACTTACACTTGACTGCAGTCTTAGTTTGATTATAGTCTTCATTCAATGTGGTTATTTGAACTGTTGTTTTATTGAAGACTACGTGCACTGCCGAATAATTGACACATTAGCATATTATCGCATCAATTTGAAGACAACGCCAACAATGTCGCGGTCAACAGTTAGTTCAATGTGACATTGAAAAATACTCAAATTTGTTCAAATTCTTCAACGACAATGTTTTGGAACTTGGATTAAATTCTAAAATAGTGGATCAAATTACAGCTACGAAAACAAAAACCACAATACATGACAGCCTATTTTCTTGCAGTGGCGAAAATGTGTTCTAAGTGCCCTTTTCTCTTCTTCAAGTTTTTAAAATCTAAATGGATATTAAGAAAATGTATGGTGCTGACTTTTAGGCCGCTATTTAAATCATACGCGGGTCGTTTTAGATAAAAGCATTAATATTTTAAAGGCCTAAGTAGACAACATACATTTTTTTAATATCCACCTAGGTTGCAATACCTACCTAGATTGTATATAGTTCTGGAAGTAGATGTATTGCGTATTTTGTGAAAGATAAAACACGCTTTTTTAAGAATATATTGCATTCGATTTTCGCCGTTTTTATATTTATCATATCGGCGGACTTCTGATCCATAGAATAGCACTTAAAGTTCTGGCAAGCATAGCCTTTTTTTGTACTCAATTTCACGTTATTTTCTTTAAGTAATGTGATCTTTAGGTGCTCTTATTTGCTGTTTTCAAATTATATATTGTTAATCAGGAATCCGGAAGCTAATTTATTGTAGCTTAACAGAGAACTGTTGCAGAGATTTGTATGCAATACTGGCTCAAAGCAGACTTGATCAAATGGGTATATCTTGGGCATTTATCCACAGATTTTAACAAACAATAGCTTGTTTGATGTATTACTCCAATCAAAGAAGAAAATTACCCACTTTTAATATTTTCTATAATTTTTGTGAGTTTTTTAAGTCAACATTTTGTCAAAAAAATAATATTTTTTCGAAGTTTCGAGCCAAATATCTTGAAAACAATTATCTTTAAGTATAAAGTGTCTTCGACTTATTTGTAGGCCTATTAATTGCCAGTGATTTTGTATATTACGTTTTTAAATCGGTGTAGGATAACGGAAGTTATGCCGAAATATGCGAAATCACTGACAAAAAACTGGCTTAAAGAAAAAGAAAAGTTGGAAAATTCTTTAAAAATAATTTTTAGCACTGAAAAATCTGTAATATTTTTTTTCGTCTATAGGGAGCCCGTATCTATATGAAAAATATCAGTTTCGACCAGAAGTCAGTTTGGCTGTTGCCTTATGATTGGATATAGTGACTTTTTATTTTATTATTTCATAGGATTTGGTATCAATAGCATTTTGTGTGCTTTTCTATAAGTTTAATACAAAAATTTAGTTTTTCCAAATATATATTTTGTATCACGTCGAGATTCGTCTTTAGCGAGTGCAAAGCGTCCGTTTTGTCAGCTGTGAAGTTTGCCATTGATATTTATCACAAAACCTTAGACTTTGTATTTTCTTAAGGGGGTCTTCTACCTTTACAAATTTTTTATTTCGAATTTTTTGTTTTGCATTATTATTCTAGCTTAGATATTGCCCTTTCATCCCCTTCAAACCATTTTCAAATATTCGAAATAGTTTACCCGATCTGGACATTTTAGTAGAGCAATTTTCTTGCTAATGAGAGTATTTTATACGTTGCCCAAAACTTTAACCACGTTTTTCTCGAAATCACTTTTTTTACCTGGTAGCCATGATTGCGCTTATTCATCTGAACCGATTTTGATCAGCCATGTTGCAGTCGACGCAGAATTGATGTAATCAAGATTTTACATTTTCTACATAAACTACATCACGGCGTTTGTGGTGCTGAGATATAGTATGGAAGGTTTATTAAGATATTTTATAGATCTCAAGTCATGTGGGATGAGGTATTTTTAAATTGCGGGGGGTGACTTTCTATCGTTCAGTGTGATGTAGGGCGGATTTGGAGGATGATTAAATATAGTCCAGAAAGTCGAACAATCTATTTTCAAAGTGGGGAGATAGTGATTTTTCATGCGGGGGCGGCAATTACTCGTTCACGTCGGGATGTGGCGGACGATAGGTGAGATATACAGAAGGTTCGCACTCGAATGTGGGAGATTGAGGTTTTTCAAATGCGGGGGCGGGAGGGGGGCGTGGAAATTTGAACAAACTGACGCGTGCAAACAATAAGTCTAAGAAGTGCCTAGTCTAAGTCTCTGAGACTGGTGTCACGGAAGGGGGAGGCGGGGGAGGAGCACGGGCTGGCGTCGATAAAACTATAGGGTCGGGGTTTCGCCTGTTACATACTGCGAACTTAGTACCTTTTTACTTAGTACGTATAAAAATCGTTGAAATTCGATAATTTTTTTTAAATGACCGCCAAATTTTCAGAAAAATTTTTAGTTTATGATTGTGGTACGGGCCAGAATTACATAAATTTTGATTATAACCTCATTTACCGATTTAGTTTTAGATAGCCTGGAGTCCCGGAATCATGGCCACCTCCTTTACACCTTTTTTTTGGCAGGCCGATATGTTGAACTCCAAATTCTCAAACATTTTTTTGTATTTCTTATATAATTAATTACCAACACAAAACAAAAAACCAAATTGAAAAAGCTCTTAGGGGTTTCTCTCCAGAATTTTTTTTTAAAAACACTCATAAAACCATGTTCAAAGGTAGAAGACCCCCTTAAGAAATTGGTAAGCCCTTGCGGGCTGTGATTACAAAGGTATTAATTTTTGTTATCAGCAATTAGATCTCCCCACAAAAATCTCTTAACTAGCGCAGAGTAAGACAAAATGGTATCAAATATTCTTAGAAAAACATGACAAATATTTTATATTATTTTAAGTTTTGCTTTTATGGTCAAAAAGTTAATTCTTTCAATTTAATTTTAGAATTTTTATAACAACAATCTTTTCCTATTTTTTCCTTACATTCGTAAATAAGTAAACGAATTTACAAAATTAAAGTCGCTACAAATTTTGACCTAGTTAAGGTATCTAGGTAAGTACCTAATCACTGCTTGCGGGAAACTTTTCTTACCCACCTCGTGGCACGTACCGGCAGTGGTTTTTTCTTTATTGCAACAAACATTTAGTTTCCTCATTGCAACAGAGCCCCTCAAGTGGTTGGCAACACAAACAAGAGCACATATTTCCCAGTCAAGAGTAAACGTAAACTGAAGAGAGTCCCACTCTGACCCCAGGTGTGTGAAAAGCCGCCTGCATATTTTGGCATAACGTAATTGAGCTCTCTCTGTCTGTGCCTCTGCCACTCGGTGTGTGTTTGGTTGTTTGTGTGTGGGTGTGTGCCACATTGAAGTGCACGTAATTTTCATTTTTAGTGGCCAACAACGAAAACGAAAGTGGAAATGTTGGCTTTTCTTTACTTGTTCGCCTCCACCGCGACCGCAAACAATTTTGTGAAAATAAAAAAAAAAAAAAACCCCGGAAAAGACGGAAGAAGCTTTTGTGGGCTGCTGGCATACAAAATTGCCGTGACTTGAAATCATTAATATTTCATTAAATCAAATTGCAGCTCAGTTGGTTGTGCTTGACTTTTGCAGTTGAAGGGCCAAAGACCAGAGGGAGAAGGAATCGAAGAAGCCCTAACAAAGCAGACGCTGTCACCATGATAGAGCGCGAAATTATCCAGTAAGTGTCAATATACTATACTATATATATATAGTATGATATGGTTAGACCCTCCATACGCTCTCAAGTGAATAATCAAAGTTCCAGTCGGCTGTCGGCAAACTGGGACAAGGGTTATCGTCAACACTCGATACGCACTCCCTGCATCACTGCATTATCTTTATGCGGTATGCAAATATATGACAAAGTCCGACTGAAAACTGAAACTGAACATTGCATATATGCAAAGAGCCTGCATACAAATAGCCAGATTAAAAAGCATTTTGCAACATTTTGTCAAATATTTGCTAAGCCGAACTAATTGTGTTATATCTTCTTCTTTTTTTAACTTTTTTTTCACAGCACCACCACCGCCTCGAAGCGTATATTTGATGTACTTCAAGATGTTCTACAGTTTTTAGTGCTTTATGCCCGAATTCTTTTGGAATTGGTAGTGCAGCTGGTGCAGAAGGCTTTGCCCAAAAATCTTAAGGATATCAGCGGTGAAACTGTGCTGGTAAATGAGTAATCATTATTATATGAAACTATTAACTGAATTTAATAAGTAATATAGGGAAAATGTAGCTAAACAGAAAAAAATGTCCAAGATATTTTGATGAAACTCAGAACTAAACGATGTCAGAAGTAGGTCGATCTCTGAATTTCTCAAATCAAGTACGAAAGGATTGTTAGACTTGATTTTCAAGTCCAATCCGAATCCGAACTTGAAATGAGCCCTATCGGCTTGACACATAAGTTGTGGGATTGTTCCAAGTCTTTCGAACTTAAAACTTTAATCCGAATTCGGGATCAAATCAAATCAAATCTGCAGTGACCTGTGGAGTGACCTGTCAGGATCCTGAGGATCCTTATTTTTAAAACATTTGTGCTTATCGTTCCTTATTATTGATAGCGTTTGTGTCAGCTTCCTGGTACTTAAACAGGAAGCTGTTCTAAGCGTATACTCTTCATTTTCAAAGACTTCTCCGATCCTATCATCGATCCTTGACCGAATTTTTTCCATCTTTATTTTGTTAAATCAAAGAAGAAACACAAGGAATACTTCGAAGAAATTCTTCTTTTAAATTTAAGCTTAATAATACGGTTAAGTAAACAAAAATCAAGGAATTCTGAATGTTCTGATCTCAGATGGCATAAATGTTATATTCGGCACTATGCTTCATATAAATAAGACAGCTGCTCAGAAGCATTCTGATTTCAAAGCTCAACAAACGTGTTTCTATACATATGAAGCATTGTGACGAAAATAATTTTTATGTCATCTGAGAGGCCTTTTATTTATCTGGTTTTTCTGGTGAAAATTGGGTTGAACCAAGGTTTAAACCAAAACCTTCGCCGAATAACCTCGAACCTCAAATATACAAACATTAACCTTTGGTAGAATTTGGTTTAAACCCGCAAACCGGAGATTCGCAAAACAATTTTGGGCTTGCATCCCAGTTCCATATTTAATATAATCAGGATCAGGAATGCAAACCGGTCTACAATGCTGAGCGGAAACCTAAATGAAACGGTTTGGTACATTTGATGTTAAAAACTTTTATGAAATTTTGAAGTTTGCATCAGGAACGGTTTATATCGTTTTTGACGTTTTTTGTCCGTGTAAGTGTTGCCTTTTATACATCCAACGTTTTTTACTAAACCGTTTTGCAACTATCATCAAAAAGTTTTATAGCTTAGAACTTTTGTTACTTAAAAAATTTACGATTCTATTTTCGACTTGGAGTATTAAGTCAATAATGGGATAGTGAAAATTATCAAGGCTTTCAATCTCTAAAATTTTGTAGAGGGTTCGTTGTGGATTTTAAGGTTATGTTCGTGTACCTCTTCCTTAGGTTTGGTTCGAACTATGGTTCATAACTTCTTAGATCGATGGAACATTTTTTCCTTTATTTTGGATATAAACCTTCCACTCTGGACTTTTTACTTTCTTTTGGTTCGATTTATTAGTGGCCAATAAAAATTTAATCCTATTTTCGTGCCGGCGGAGCTAAGCACGAGCGCGCACAAAATTGAATTTAGATTCGCAAGAAAAAGCATTCAATGATCCTTTTTTTATCAGACAGAGAATTAAATCCATTAACAGTGTACTAATAGTATGTTAAGTTAACAGAGCTGGCAGTAAAATTGCTATTAACTGGCAATAATTTTACCGTTCGTCATGAAATGGGTCAGATAATGGATAATGCGCATGTGTATGATAAATTAGAGATAGAAATTTGTTCAATTTTTGGAGTAATAGGCTATTTTACTTGAATTTCGCATTTCTTATAGAAGATATGTTAAAAAAAACTGTTGTTCCTTTTAGATAACAGGCACAGGACATGGCATTGGTCGTGAACTCGCTTTGCATTATGCAGCCTGGGGCAGTACGGTAATATGCGTGGATATTCATGAGAAAAACAATCTGGAGACAGTACAAAAGGCAAAACGTTTAAATCGGGGAGCCGTTTACAGCTTCAGGTTAGCCCCTAAAATAAGCTTAAGCTATTTAATATATTTAATTATAAAACATTTTCTATCAGCTGTGATGTATCCAATCGCGATCAAGTGCTAGCCCTGGCGGATCGCATAAAAACCGAAGTGGGACCCATTTCGGTGCTGGTCAATAATGTGGGAATAATGCCTACACATCCATTGAGCCAACAATCACAGGAGGAAATTCAACGAGTTTTTGATGTCAATGTATTCTCACAATTCTGGACTATACAGGCATTCCTGGATCATATGAAGGAGAGGAATGGTGGCCATATCATCAGTATGTCTTCAATAGCGGGTCTAGTGGGCCTGGCCAATTTGGTGCCCTATTGTGCTACCAAATTTGCGGTACGCGGTTTGATGGAGGCCTTGCATGAGGAATTACGGGAAGGACCTTACAAGGATCTTGTAAGTTAATATTGAGAAAAATTATTTCAAATTTCAAATTGATTTTTGTTTTATGTTATTTCAGATAAAAACTACCAGCATCTTTCCCTATATGACCAACACAGGACTGTGCAAACATCCAAAAGTAAAATTCCCCTCGATTCTTGGTCTTTTGGATCCTAAAGAGGTGGCCATGCGTATTGTGGAGGCGCATCGTTCGGATTGCTTGGAAGCCACAATTCCCAGCAGTCTGTTGCATATCAATAACTGGACTAGACTGTTGCCAGATCGATGTGGATTAATGCTTAAGGATTATATTGATAGTGGCGTGGAATCAGATTTAATTTAGTTGTTAAAAATTAATGTTCTTCATTTGTTTTATGTATTTTGCGGTACAATTAAGTCTACAATGGAAAATGAATTACATATTATTGCAAATTAAACGTGATTTAAAATTAACGAGGGTTTTTGTGAACCGCTTCCTATCCCTGAAAACCAAACCTGGCTAGTCTGTGATCAAAACTTACAAATAACAGAGTAAATTTTACGTTTATTTGACATATCTACCTATCTAGAAGATGAGAAATCGGCCCTTGAGATATATATTTAAAAAAGAATTTCTGAAATTTTCAAAGGAAAGTATTCAAAACTCCGCCATTGTGTCTTCATTTCCGTGACTGTATTTTCAAAGTCGGTTGTCAAAAGTCTTTGGAAACTATTCAACCGATCTCTATGAAATTTGACACAGATCTTCCAGATACAATTAACAAGAACTTGGACAACTTTTCTTTTTCAATCACAACTATTAAAAAAAAAATGTTGAGCAAATTTTACCAAAATTTTAATTTTTTTGTTAAAAGGTCTGCCAAAAATCAAATTTTCACATTTTTTTTCCTTCGTCCAAATTCTAGTTTATGGTCTTTACCAAAACACAAATTTTTTTCACTACAGATGATCCTGTCATGAGTTTTACTTTCAACGCCGACGAACCATTTTTCCGAGGGGACACCGGAAATGACGTCACAATAGCATATTTTTCTTTGAAAATTTCAGAAATTCTTTTTTGTAGAATAGAGATAGAAGAGATGGGCCGGTTTTCATGAACTAGTTCGAATGACCTTTTCAATAAAATGAACTAAAAAACTAAGTCTCAGTGTTTGAACTATCAACCATGTTCTGAGTTCCACTTTCACAAAAATTTTGTGATTTGAAACCGGTTTTTAGACAAGATTTGTTATCTGAATCATAAAACTTTTGTAGACGTGGAATTGAGAACATGGCTGTATAGTTCACTTATGAACAATAGTTCCATTTTGAACTATAGTTCATTTGTAACAGTTCCTTGTTCTAATCAAATTTTGATTTGTGCGGTTTTATGTTGTTGTTTTTGATTTGTTTGCATGCGCAGATCTGTTATAACAGTGGGCTGTTAGTTAGCAGCTGTTAGTTAATTAAACTCGCGACAACTGGTCACACTGCAAAGTGAAAAGTCAGCTGTTGCTTGCTGACGATGATAACAACAAAGCAAAAATGGCTTGCGAAGTGAAAACATTTGGAGAAATTCGCGATTTTAAAAAAGTTCAAGAATATTTTGGCCTAGGACACGGTTAGACTAGCCCAATTAAACCGGTTTCCAAACAGTTAGTAATTCTTTTCTTTCCCTTCAAGCAGACGAAAGCTGGTTAAATGGCATAAACTATGCCATATCGCCCACAGGTGAACTGATTGCCCTGGCTCAGGGTGAAAAGCTGGCATTTCTCACTACCTGCTGGAGCAGTCATGGACATAGCACAACATATGCGCTCAGCTGGTGCGGTGAGCTGGAGGATCACAATCAAATAGTTACCACATTGACTTGCCTGCCCATGACCACAAATCGCAGCACAAATAGCAGCATCGAATGGACCTGCATAGCTGTGGGTTTGGCCTCAGGTTTGGTAGTGTTCTACACAGATGCAGGAGTCAAATTGTTCTCACAATGCTGTCAGGAGGATCCAGTAATGGCCATTAAATTGCAATCCCCGCCACGACATTCAGAGGCAGACGCTCTTCTGTATTTGGTGTACAGTCGTTGTGTGTGCTTCATTAAGGGTGAGGATATAATGACTACCATAAACAATTGTCGTCATAATGTGCAAAGAGGTGCTTTGGAGCGGAGTGCTGCATTCCCCATCGCCGATGTGGTTCCTTTTCAGAAATATAAATTCAAACAGGAGCGTGAGAGCATAATCAATGATGCCTCCATTTCGAGCAGTCAACGTTTGGCCACCTATGATTATATAGTCCAGCAGAGTATAGGACAGGGTTACTTTGCCAAAGTGCAGGCAACGCCACCACGAAGTGCTCAAATCTTGGCCGCTGGAGCAGAACCCTATTTGGGTTTCTTTCAGGCGGAGGAGGGCTATAAGACGGTGTCTCTGGGTGAAGTGGCCAAAGATGTGATTGGCATGGCATACAAAAATTTAATGGGTGGACTGTTTCGTAGAGCTCCCCCGCCACCAACCACTCCAGAGGAGGCTCCTCCGCTACCATTACCCAGCAAGGAGGCACCCATGCGCACACGTTGTCGTCTGTATGATGGCAAGCGGGATGGTCTCACCCTAGCCATAGCTCCTGGAGGAGGTCATTTGGCAGCTGTAACCGATAATTTGGATCGTGTCATGCTGGTGGATACGCAACAGGCCATTATTTTGAGGGTATGGAAGGGCTATCGAGATGCTCAATGTGCATTTGTGCCCGTCAAGGAGAAATCGGTGAGAGGTTTGAAGTCGCACCGAAGGCGTGCCCTGTTTTTGGTAATCTATGGACCACGTTTGGGTTGTTTGGATATCTATGCCTTGCAGAATGGACCCAAAGTGGCGGCTTTTAATGTGTCCAAGCATGGACAGTTGGTGTATAATAATCACGGACCTCTGGGAGCAGGAGGAGGAGGAAACTTAGCCAAGTTGCGTTACTCCATAAATCACTGCCTTTTTCTAGATCCCAGCGATGGTGGCCTGAAGGAGATACAAATACCTTTCCATTATGCTTTAAGTGAAACCAATTCACAGACTTCCAGAGATATACATATGCTTAGACGTTTGAGAAATCAATTACGTTTGCTTAACCATGGTGAGATCACCAAACTTATGCTGGAGGAGATTAATCAACTTGCTGGTGAACTGCAAACCCAAGAAGTGCGACAACAATGTTTGGAAATGCTTTTAAAAAGCAAAAAACTGTCACCTTTGGTATTCCAAGCGATCATTAATGCTTTTGCCGAGCCAAAAGTCCACCAAGCTGAAGAGGATTCTCAGGAGTTTCTGTGTCAAATCGATAACTACAAGCGGTTAACCGATTTGTACCTGTCGCTCAGTCAATCGCCTGAGCGAGGCGAAGAGGAACCACCCATAGAGCATTTGGAACTCTCGGATGCCGATCTGGTGACCATTAATAAGCTGGTCTTACTGCTTGATCATCAGGGCAAGGATAAACCAGCGGGTAGCAGCACACGTGAGGTCAGCTTTCAGTTGCAGTCGCATCACAACAAGGCCGAGGAGTTTGTGGACTATTTGAGCATATTCAATATAGACACACCCCAAGTTATCAGTCTGATGCCCCAGAAATCGCACAAGTTTGGTGATATATGCATAGATCTTTTGGGTCAGTTCTTTGCGGAGGGTTTATGCTTTTTGCAGTTCAAGCAATGGGCCAGTCAAGCCTGTTTGTCCAGCAAGGATCTGTTGACTCTGGTCATTTGGTTTTGGCTGGAAAAGCCTTTTAAGTACCACAATTGGTAAGTGGATTAGGTATATATGGTTTTCGATAATTTATTTTTAAGTTTTTATACACTATACCGAAGGTACAATAAGTATATTGGGTTTGTGCAAATGTATGTAACAGCCAGAGGGAAGCATCTCCGACCCTATAAAGTATATATGGGTCTTTCCATGTGAACTCAGCCACCCAAGTTTTTTTTTGATTTAAAAAAAATCACTTTCAGCGGTTGAACGTTCTACACATCGAGAATATAATCCTATTTTTGGACATCTCCACCACTAACAGTTCTCGAGATAAAAGACAAAGAACATAAAGCTTACAAATATTATAGCATCGAAACGGTGCATCCGATTTAAGCGATCCAAATTGTGATTCTACTATTTACAAAAAATAAAAGGTTCAAAAAAGTCTGTTCTTAAGTAGGATTTTAGCGAAATTGAACTGATATTTTTATGAAATAATTTTTTTTGGTAAAGGATATCCGTATACATATTCTAGAAAAATCCTCACGATGGGACAATCAACAAATGCGCGGAGAGAAATACTTTTCTTATATACATTTTTTGTAAATATTTTTTGGACTCCTAAATTTAATTTTGTCAAATTAAGAAAGTCATTTAAAAGCAACATTTTAATATCCGCCGTGGTAGACAATATTTTAGACAATTTTTTTTTCTTAATTATTTTTAATTCAAAAAATTTTATTTTAGAAAAATATTTTTTTTCTCACGCATTTATTGATTTTCCCATCGTGAGATTTTTTGTTAAATATGTATACGGATATCCTTAACCAGAAAAAAATATTTCATAAAAATATCGGCTGGCCTGCGTTGAAAAAAGACAAAAAACCATTAAAGATTGCCAAAATCCTACTTAAGAACTAATTTTTCCTCGGATAAATGACGTGTTAATAGTAACTTCACAATTTGGTTCGCTTAAATCGGATGCACCGTTGTGTTGGAATAATTTTGTAAAGTTTTATTTTCTTTATTGTAGATCTCGAAATCTGTTAGTGGTGGGAGTCTCAAAAAATAGGGTGGTTAAGTTCATATGGAATGACCCATATATGGGGCATTCTTTCTCAATTTTTTTTTTTAAATACCCATTTGGGTCAAAATTTAAAAATAGGGGTTTATTTTGAATAATAGGGTTTAATTTTGAAAAATAGGGGTTAATTTTGATAAATAGGGGTTAATTTTGAAAAATAGGGGTTAATTTTTATTTTTTATTTTTGTTGTAATCGGGGTCCGTATATAACAGTTACTGGTAACAGGTAAAATATAAGTAAACTGTTAAATTGCAATTTTATATAAAAGTTTTGAATTAAGAATTATTAATCTATTTTTATTTTAACACTCCGGAAATCCCAGCTATTTTATGATTTTTATTTTATTACTCTGCTCATAACAATTGTTTTTTACTTTTTATATATATATTCTTCACATGATAACAGTTATTGATGACTTTTTAAAATAATAGCCATCAATCAAAATTATTCATAGACATTTATTTTTTAAGTCCTAATATAAAAGTCATTTTCATATATTGCATTGAAGGAAGCATTGAGGACAAAAAGGTGAACATATTCGTTCACAAAATTAAGTTAAGATTGATACGGACCTTTTTAAGAACCTTACAAAAAGTTCAAAAATTCCATTCTCATCTACACGGATGGATCTAAACTGGATGGTCGACTGCAAACCTTCTTAACAAACCTCTTGGTCAGGGAGACTAAAGTATTTATATTCTCAGATAGCCAAGTTGCTCTTAAAGCCCTTGACACTGTAACATAGATGGCAACGAAATGGTCGACAACCTCGCTAGACTTGGTATCACTTACTTAAACTTATTTACTAAACATTGGGCTTCATCGATAACCCTTGTCGATCTGATTAAGAATATGTTTACATTTTGGTCTTGAATGGCTCTTTCAATGTGATATAAGCAAAAGACTTTTATGCAATGCCTTTAAAAATAAAAGTCTCTGAATAATTTTCATTAAACCCTTTTATAAATAAAAGTCATTTATAACTGTTATCATGTGAAGAAAATTTATAAAAATCAAAAATTTTTGTTATGAGCAGAGAAATAAAAAAAAATCACATAATTATTGGTATTTCCCGAGTTTTTAAATAAAAATCAAAGAATAATTGTTATTTTCCGAGTTTTATTATAAAACGCAAAATATAACTGGTAAATAATGACTTGTTTGATAAAACTTATAACTGTTACGGTCCCTGGTTGTAATTTAAAAAAAAGTACTTGAATATGCTTTAAAATTACATTTTTACAATTTAAAATCGGTAAAGTTTTGTCATAGCTATACGATTTTAAAAATACCCATGTCACTTAAAATGTCAAAGGTCCATGAATTTATTAGGATAACAATTCACCAAAGTATCAAGCCAATCCCAAAACTTTCATTTTTTGACTGGGACGTTTGAGAAAGAATGCCCTTATATATGGTTTTCTATAATTTATTTGATTTTTTATTCTTTTAGTGATGAAGTGGTGGAGGATATGTCCAGAATTGCGGCCATGGTGCGTACCATTTGTGAGCTGGCGGGCGAGCAGATTCATAGCTATGCCTATAATGCCATTTCACCCTGGTGGCAGGAAGTGCGTGAATTACTTTTGGAGAGCAAACAGTTTTCGGGTCTGCTGGTGGCCATTGTATGTAAGACAGTGGCCACGGATCTGTGGCGTAGCCGCAGGGAGGGCTCCTGTGATGAATCCTCACAAAATGAGGAAGAAAACTGGGAACGCATTTCCCATGATGAGGCCCAATGGGGACTACTTACGGGCAAGTTGGAGGATGTGGCTGTCTTTGGGTGCCATTTTAGGGTGAGTTGACCGCTTCTCTTATATTCCCTCTAAATTACTATATCCACTTCCTTTAACAGTCAGCCCTTGATTTGTGTGGAACCTGTGGGACCCGAAATGCCCTATGAATCCCCCGACTGCAGTCTCAAAAGTATTGTCAGCAGCGGCAAGGGCATAATTACTGAACTAACCGCCAAATGGTTGGTCAGTGCTCAACTGCATCCCAGTAAGATAGTGGAGATTACCCCTCCAGAAAATGAATTGGAGGAGGAGCAACAATCAAGCAAAGCTAAAACCAAAAAAGAGAAACAAGAAATAGAAGAAATAGAAACAGAACCAGAGTTGGCCGAGGAAGTGGCCAAAGATCCACCGGAACTTATACTGGAACGCTTGGCCTTACTACGTGCCCACTTTCCCTTCAGCCTGGAGTCTGGCGTGCTGCTCAGTCTCATGTCCTGGCAGTATATGGTCAGTTGGAGTAAAAATCTTTCCTCTCTGGATCATTTGCGTGCCGCTCTGCTCTGTCTCCAGCAATTCCGTACACCCGATTGGGCTCTCAAGCATGGCATCTGTTGTATGCTTTGGAATGCCACCTTGAAGTTTCCCCTTCAAGCAGCCGGAAAACTTATACAAAAGGTTGGACGTCTACCCGTAGATAAAATGTGTCAACAGGATTTGGATATGTCAGCGGGAAAAGTGCCCGAATTTCTGGAACTTAGTTTGGAATTTCTACAGCATTTCTCTAGCTCCCTGGAGCATGATAAGCGGGAACTGCGCTTTGAGCAATCCCTAAGCGAAGGAGCTCTACCTTTACAGTTTTTGGCTTTGCAGCAACATCATGCCATGCCCCAATTGCTGCAATTGCAAACGGAACTCTGCAGTGTGTTGCATTTTATAGCTTACTTTCAATTGCGTGTAGCCAAACCAATGACCCTGCTCTTTGATGCACTGGGTAATAAGGCTCTATTGGCGGATATTAACAAGGAGTTACCCTATCAACTGCCACCAGCAGATTTGGTTTTGCAACAACAGAGAACAGAGTTTCTGTGTCGTGTGGTGGCAGCCACTATGGATTTAATACGAGAAGATTTGCAACATTTGTATATACTGGATCATGTCTATTATATGGGCAAGATTTGTGCTTTAGCTGATAGCTGGCAGGTGGATAAGTTGCCCATCTTGAGAAGACAGGTGAGTGATGAGTTAATAATACATAAGACAACCCATGAGCTCTTTAACCAAAATACAAACTCAAACGAATATGCCAAATCCAACCTTATATCAAGTATTGAAGAGAAATTATTTTAATTTTTTTAAGTGAGTTTGAATCTAATCGGATGATAAAAATAGTTTCTTTTATGTATATATGGGTCATTCAATGTGAACTCAGCCACCAAATTTTTTTCTGTTTTAACAAAAACTCATAGTATAACCCTATTTTTGGGGATTCCCACAACTAACAGATCGCAAGATCAACGACAAAGAAAACAAAAGTTAAAAAAATTAATGCTTTACAACGGTGCATCTGATTTAAGCGAACCAAATTGTGAAGTTACTATTATCATGTCATCTATCCGAGAAAAAATATTAGGTTAAAAAAATTTGTTCTTAAGTAGGGTTTTGGCAATCTTTAATGGATTTTTGTCGTTTTTTCAAGGAGGGCCAGCCGATATTTTCATGAAATTTTTTTTTTCTGGTTAAGGATATTCGTACGACGATAAATATATAACGCGCGATCGAAATTCAGAATGTTCTATCAAAACTGTGGCCCCTCGATCTTATATTGAAAGATTTTGGTAAATCTTAACGAAATACAATTAAAATATCAAGTAGCGACTCGCAGTTTTGCTTAGGTTTCGAAAAATTGAATTATTTAAATAAAATATATTCAGTAAATATTTGCATTAATTTGGTATGATGGCTATTATGTCGAACGGCTATTATGTGCGCCGCTGTTGGCATACGTGCTATTGATCAATTCTGAAATTCGCGATTGTAAAGACTCATCGCGTAGATTTTTTGAGGAACTACAGTACTGCCAAAAGTGGTACTTAAGGTACACCATTTAAAAAGCCAGTATTCCGCCTAAATGCATCATTTTGACCCTAGCCACAGGTATAATCCGCTGTCTTCCGCCATAACTGTTCAAATAATGCAGTTTGTGACGTCAGCGAGGGAAGGGGCTGTTTAGTTTCTTAGAGTAGTCAATAAGGTGGACAAGGTTCCCTACCATTGCACTGTTGGCTCGTTTTATAGTAATGAAAAAAAAATTAATCAAACATTTTGGACGAACGAACCACTCTACGGAGCTAACGAAAACTGTTTAAGAATGATTGAATATTCCTCTTCAATCAACCATAACTTCTAAACCAAAGCGAATTGAGCAGACTGTTATACCTTGTTAGAAAGTGTGCCACTATATTTATGAGCAGGATATATCACTTGGATCGCAAGCAATGAGCAAAAACATGCGTACGAATGTAACGAACGCAACACAGGAAATGTCCATATGGCTCTGAGCAATCGGTATTAAATCGCCAAAAATTCTTGACCAGATATAACAACCGAAGATATATTTGAATTTTGCGCAAATTTACTTGACTTGGCTATTGATGCTGATCAAGAACAGTCGCTAATGCTTCCTTTTGTCTGTTACATACTTTTACAAAACTTAATGATACCATTTTATGGGTACAGGGTATAAAAAAAAGTAGCAAAGTGGCTTTAAAGCCCTAAAAGGTCAAGCCGACCTTCTCGCGATGTCTTCTCTCGTGTCTTTTAATTTTCGTTAAGGAGAAAGGGACCTACAAATGAACGCCAAATCATAACGGGATAGTTTTTGAGAAGGTTTTTCATAGCTACTTACTTCACAACAGTCGCCCACAGCATCAAGAGCCGTTTCGATATAGCCAAGTCCGTTTGTCTGTCCCTATCAACGCACAAATCTCACAGATGGTATGAGGTAAAGGCAAATTATAATTGCAGAAGATCAATTTTATTCTTATTTATTTTTTTCCAAATTTTTTGAAAATTATGTTTTATTAGCAGCTATATAAATTTTTCATATTAATTCAAAATAAATATAAAACATATTATTATATTTTGCTTAAATTTTTTTAAACCCTGGGATTGATTGCCCTCCACTACTTAGAAGTGGAAACCAGTACCTGAGAAAAACCTATTCTTTAAGGAACTGGGCATTTATCCCTTTTATCACAATGGGATTAGGTGGGACATGTACATACTTTCACTTTTATAAACCATGACTAGTTTACGATCCTTACCAAAAACCCTTTCACAACTAATTCTCTATTAAATTTTTGCAGATTGTCGAACTCTATGCGTTTGGCTATGATGCCGAGGGTCAGGTCTTGCTTCAGGATATAAGCGAAGATGAGGAATTAGGTCGTTTGTTGCTAGAAATAGCCGGCAGGCGTCTTAACTTACTAAGTGATGGGTCTCGATCCACTTTCCTGAAAATAGCCTCTGTGGGTCATCAACTGTTGGCGTACCTGGACAACCTGGTAAGTGTTGCCAGCGTTTATTATCCACAGTACTGAATCATCGTCAAATGTAGAAGGAACCGCTCACCGAGCAGAGCATAGCCATAGCGGCCACCAAACCGGAGGAAATCGATGTGGCTGCCTTGGATAAACTGTTGGGTCATGCCTACAAATGTCTGTGTCGACGGGAGTCGAAACAACTGCCCATTCTTGCCCAGATGTACAATGCTGTGCGCATTCTTCAGAATTAATTTAATTTAACATTTTTTTTTAATTTAACCCAAATATATATATATATTCATATTTTACGTTTCGGATGCATGACTGGATCGATAACCCATACCCATATCGCCACGAGTTTTAGCCTTGCGCATATTCCGCGGATCATTCGTTCTCATGGAGCGAAGTCGTGCCGGCTGTTTAATATTGAGTGCCGAATCATTTAGGTTTACCTTGCCCTCAACGGGCACATAATGATCCAGATAATTCTCAGCCTGAATGCGACTTATTACCGCTGGTGTGGGCAAACGTTCCAACATCTCGGAGGCATGTACCTTAAGATGTGTATAGACGGGTATATAACTCTGTGTGGTATCCAGCTCAATTTGTTGATCCAAAGCACTACGTCCCGGTAGCTCGAAATATTTACCCAGAATGGGTTCTTTTAATGGCTTATCGAAGAGATTTTTCAGTTCATTAGCCTCTTCAGTTTGGGCCGCTTCATCCTCCCTTTCGTCGGGCTTCTTGCCATCAGCACGCTTCACAATGCGATCCACTTGGAGGCCAGAGATTACTTTCAATGTGGTAAAACTGGCTACTTTCTTGATATCGGGTGGCAGTCGATAGACCAAATTATCGTCGCCCACACGTACAAAGGGCGAAAGCTTGGACCAGGGCAAAACTGTACCCAAGGTGCCCAGGTAGCGGCCTCCTCGTGTCCAAAGACGGCAGGAATAGTCGTGACTACCCCTAAAAAAACACAACTTAAGCATATAGAGGGTAAGTATAAATGCCATTTTTAACCACTTACGTAAAAATAATCTTGGGCAAATTTATAAAGGCTATGGAATTGATGGCTTTTAAATGTCCCTTATAGGAACTAACCAGCAATGGCTCCGGCTGATTACGCACCACTCGCTTGGCTCGGGTCAGAAATACCTCGCGTCTCAGAAATATAAACTCCAGTCGAAGTCGTGGCATGCAAACGTGTATCTTCTCCACTTCTGGTATGCTATGTGAGACGGAAGACAACACAAATTGTACTAGGCTAGTGGCATTCCTGGCATTTCACTTGGCAACAAGTTGAGCCTCCCCCAACCAGTTATGAATTATTTATTATTTTTACCAACCAAAAAACTTTGGTTTGTTTATTGTTGTCTCAATTTTGCCAAAAACACGCAAGGCCAACAAAAACTAACGAAAATTCGTTATACGTGGGTGGAAATACCTTATTTGTTATACATGCAAAGATAATGAGGTACATCGTTAGAGACAATTTCATGTGGTTTTCTTAATGTTCTGAGGATGACTTTTATATAGGTCTGAAGTACAGTAAAGTATCGCAGGACGAGAATTATCATAATAGTAATCATTAGGTGAGCTTTAGGGTAAGAAACGGAATCATTATTCATTTTGATCAAAGTAGGCGGATTTTGAAATCCATACATGTTCGCTTTTTCAAAAACTGATAGTGCTATTCGAATTTAAGCCTTCGCACAATATTTCAGATAAGATAAAAAAACAAATTTCGTTGATTTGTCTCAATAACTTTACCTTATAAATAAAAACAAAGCTATGGATCCCCCAAATCATCTGTCAAATTAAAGCTGAATTTCCTATCTAGGCCTGTTTTCCAAATTTTCATCAAAATTTGGTAAATTATCTGTTGTGAACTTAGCTTAAACGTTTGTATTCATATAAAATTTTGGGACGAACTAATTTGTACCTCATTTAGAATATATTAATTGAATTTTTAACTGTCTTAATCAATCAAATATCAGAACTTTCAAAATTTCAATCGATCGAATTCCGAAACAAGAATAGGCCTGATTCAATTTGACATTAGATCTTTATGTGTCTCCTAGCGTTAAATAAACTACATAGCAGCTATCTGGAAGATGAGAAATCGGCCCTAAAAGTATTTAATATTTGATAAACATTATGAATTAAGGAATCATAAAATTGTAAAGTCAAAAGGCAAAGAATGTGAGGTTAAATAAATTAAAGCAAGGAAAGAGATCTTAACTTTTTCATCTTGTACTGTCATCGATTAAAAGACACCCTACTAAATTTCAGTGATGCAGACCGGTAAAAAATTTAACCAACCCGAACCGCTAATTGGTGTTCGAAGCCCGAAAACTCTGAATCGAATCGAAAACGGCAATCGCCTTTTTTTTAATATATCCGACTTCAAATTATTTTTAAGTTTTATTCATGTTGTAGCACATAATGATTTAAATTGCTTATGGAAATTTGGAAAATAAAAATAATCCCTTTTGTTTTGTAATTAAATCTATAGTTCAGTTCAGCAAAAGAAAAAGTAATAAAATTCGGAATCTAGATTTATTTTTATTCAAAAACGGCGAATCGTTTTAAACCAGGTCATCAATTTGGTACCGTATACCGAAAAGAACCAATTAAAAATCAAAACCGGAACTTTAAACAATATTGAGAATTTTTTGAGAACCGATATTGTTGAAATCAAAAAGACCGAAAAAAAATCGAAACATCGTAGCGCTACAGTTTCGGTTCTGATTTGTTATACTTTTGCAAAGTGTATATTCATTTTGCCCAAAAGTTAATATTCATTTCCGACTCCCAAAACTAGATATATTCTTGATCAGAAAGATGAGCTGAGTCGATTAAATTTATTCCGTCCGTCAGTCTTTTGCTACGCAAACTAGTGTCTCAGTTTTAAAGAGAATTCTTTTTACCACACTCTGCTAAAATGTCGGAACCGTCCGGATCGGATGACTATCGATGACGATCGGTCGTAAAATAGGTCTTTGTGAAAAAAAAACTGTTTTGTTTTTTTATTATATACTTTGAAACAGATTTGCAATATTTGGTATGAATCTGTCGACTATATCCTATACGTGGGGTACTTTTTATATTTCGAGAATACTTAAATAAATATTAACAAGCATTTTTAAATGAAAATATCCTCGATGAAAATTTGTTCTCTTTTGCATTCGCTTTAACCAACTTTCGAAACACATTTTCCACTCCGATGGAGACACCTCCAAAATATAGTGTTTAAAAAGGTGTAACTTATGCTTTGGGATGTCTTAATCTCACGTTATGTCACAATGACAATGACAATCTTGCATTATTTGGACACCAATCGATTTTGCACGACCTTCACGGAATTCAGGGACGAGGGAACTAAGACCACAATTTAATTCACTATAACAGCGGTATACAGCGATTTTTGATGGTGCTTTATTGCTTGAACTGAGTTCATTTGAGGTAATCCACGTCAAAAATTGTGAAAATAATCCAACGAAAACCTTCTCTTGAAATTTCCGATTAAAAGCCAAATTTAATTTCACAAATAGCTCTTGTACATGAGATGCTTTTAGGCCGCCTTTTAAATCACATCCGGGTCGTAGTAGACACAAACATAGACAATTTAAAGCGGACTAGAAGTAGGCAACACAATTTTTTCCAAAAAGCACCTAGTTTTCAAAAACAGGAACATGAGAAAACGGCCCTTAGAGTTATCAGAAGCAGCTTTTTTGATGAAAAAATCCGTTTTGATACTCTCTCTTGGAATGGGCCATTTGATATTCCAATAAAATATATTTTTGCAGATACAGAACAAATATAAGTAACTGGAAAAATTTCTGTTAAGATGGAAGACGGCGGAAGCGCACGGGAATAATTGCTTTTCTGTATCCGTAATCTGCAAGGAAATTTACAATTAACTGTCTACAATGGCCTCAATAATTGTATATCTCTTTTAAAGGCCTTAGTTATTTTATTTAGTTTATTTTGATATTACCAGATTTTTACTATTGACTAACTATAGTGTTACCAGTTTCTGACATATTAAATATTGCCCCACGTAGCTGCCATAGAACTGATCGGGCGGAAAATGTGTCTTAGGCTGGGTTCACACTGTTCGACGCATGAGAAATGATCTTAATCACTGAAACAGGGATTGAATTTTGTGATTATGATTGCATTACATTAAATGACTTTTATTGCTTTAAAAAAAGGGCCACTACATGCCCATCGCTATTTTTTAAGCCTTATAAACTAGTTTTCCAAATGGAATAAAGTCCTTAACTTACCAATAGTTGACAATATACCAAACTTTGATATAACCAAAAGCTGTGCCCGTATAAAGAAAACGATTCTTACGATCAGTGGCCATGGTGAGAACACAATCGCCGGTCTTGTGAACAGCCAAGAATTCCTTGATATAACCGCCGCGTTGATGATGTGAATAGACCTGTATATAGCCCGTGTCCAGTGAGATAAAGACGCTGCCTAAAGAGCCAAAAATTAAATATTGAAATTTTCGAGAAATCAAACAGAATCTAACCGTGATGTAAAGTTTGAGGACGACTCTGCAGAAAGAGTACAGCCTGAACGGATACGGGCACATTTGTGCCATAATCGCGACTCTCATCGGGTTTGCCGGTTAAATTTAAACGACCGCCGCGCGCACTGGCGCTCATTTGGTAATCCGAATGGCTGCCAGGATGAAGGCCGCCATGTGAACTGGTATGCGCGGGCATGCGCGTCATCAGACGCTTGGTACGTCGCAGGGATTTCTCCTCTTCGGCCGTCAGCTTAAGTTCTATGAAACGAGTGGGATCCATGACGCTATAACGACGATACGGTTGTCCCGTTTCCAGCTTCCAGAAAATGATCTCGCCCGAATAGGTGGCCGTGACAACGCCTTCACCCAACTTGACATCGGCACAGGTAATGTCATCCGAATGGAATTTTGGCCACTTCTTGGGATCGCCATATTCACGACCCTCGACATCATTGAACTCGGTAACCTGACGATCCCAGCCCATGGCCAAAATTCGTTCCACCACCCAAATGACAGAGGTTACCTCCTGATCTGGCTGTATGCTCATATTTCTCACCACCACCGCATTATTGTAGTTCCAAATCTTTAAGGAACCATCCCTAGCTCCAGTGAGAAGAAATTGCTCCAAAGGATCAAAACAGGCGGCGGTAATCTCTATGTCTATAATCTCTCCATAAATCATTTTGGTATGACAATTTTTCATAATGATTTTCCGTCTTCCGGTCCAAGGATCCCACACAATAATGTAGCTATCCAAGCCGCAGGTGACAATATTACGGAAAAGACGATTGTACAAGACAACCGAAACGGGTGCCGCATGGGTATTGCCATCCGTGAGATCCACACGTACCCGTGGACAACACTTAATGGAAATGATCTTACGTCCAGCCACTATAAGCTCACGCAGATGCGAGTGATAGAAATACGTAAGATCCGTTTCGCTGGGATGAATAAGACGCACCAGATCTCCATAGGTTTGCAGTAAGGTATGCTCCTGTAAATCCCAAACCTTAATAATTTTCTGATAGTCCACACTATAAACCTTATTCTCCTCAGGCTGGACAAAGACCATGACTATGCCACCATTATGACCCGTTAGAATGGCCGACGGTTCGGTGGGTATATAAACATCCCAGATTCTAACAAAGGTATCTGGTCCCCCGGTGACCACAATATTATGACTCTCCGCCACAAAGAATGTGGAAACCCCCAGGGGTATGCGAAAGTTGCTACGATCATCATAGTTGACCATTATAATACCCGGACAGCGTCCACGATATTTCTTGGTATTTCTATATTCCGCCGAGGCAAACAGGGCATTCATACGCAGGGAGTAGTACACACAGGAGATCATTTCGCTGTGCAGATTAAGGTACTCCCTGGGATGAAATTGTGGAATCTTGCCCTTCAACACATCCGACCAGACCACCTCAATTAAAGCAGCTCCCGGCTTGGCCTGAAAGGGTCCCCTCAAATGCGGAGAATACGCTAGAATTCTCACATTGCCCGCATAATCTCCCAGCACCAGTTTGGAGTGTACCTTGGCATTGTTATAAAATGCATAGCTCATGCAATAAACCGCATGTGGTAGACTCCGTATTACCATACGAAGAGTAAAAGTAGAGGCAATGGTCTCATGAAATCTCAACTCTCGCTCGGTGGAGGAAGTGCAAACCACACTGACATCCGACAGAGCCTGAACAGCCAGTATCCAGGTGGGCATCTTGAGGTGTACTATTAAAAAAAGATGAGAAGACCGAAAATAACGGTTATGGGTTAATTTTTAAACTAAAAAAATCATTGTCCTACACATACATCAAATATATGAATATATCTGATTTTTTTATGGACTTTGGAAATATGTAATGAACCGTTATTTTTGATTTTTATTTTTAAAAAATCATTTTTAAAAATTAATTTTTGATTTTTATTTTAAAAATTTTTTTAAATATTAATTTTCGATTTTTATTATAAAAAAATCAATAATAAAACTCATGAGTGATTTTTATTTTAAAAAAAAAACAATAATAATAATCAAGATTGATTTTTAAAATAAAAATAAAATCACTGAAATATTTTTATTTTCTGGATAAGGAAAATAAAAATCAACCCGTGTTAAATATATCAATAATTTTTTTGCAATTTGTCTGCAGAATCTGTTGAAAAATTACCCTTTCTAAAATTAAATCTACCATAAAAAAAATATTTTATATTATTCTTTTTATATAGTTTAGTCTTGTATTTTTGGCATATTTTAGAGCTTTGGGGAATTTGAATTTCGGAACATTTAGTTTTTTTTAGTATTTTCCAAATAGATGTATGAAGTACGTAATTTTTTAGGTAGTTTTAACAATTTTTTCAAAATAGTTTTTTTTTTTTTTTTTAAAATTTAAATATTTTAACATTGATTTTTATTTTCTGATCCAAATCACTCAGTGATTTTTATTTTCGATAATCAATCTGATTTATTATTGATTTAAAAATCCTCATGAGTTTTATAATTGGGAGCTAGGCGTTCGGCTGGGGGACTAAAACGAGAAAAATTTTGACTGGGATCAGGGATGTGGAATCAGAGACCTGTATTTGTATCTTGGATCAGGGATCTGGGTTAAGGATTCTGGAATCAGGGATCTCAGATCAGGGATCAGGAATCTGGGATTAGAAATCTGGGATCAGTGATATGGGATCACGGATCAGGGATCTGGGATCACGGTTTAGTGATCTCGGATCTGGGTTCAGGGATCTGGGATGGATCTGGAATCAGGGATTAGGGATCTCGGATCAGGGATGTGAAATCAGGTATCTGGGATCTGTATTTGTATATCGGATCAGGGATATGAGATCAGGGATTTGGGTTTAGGGATCTGGTATCTGGGATTAAGGATCTCGGATCAAGGATCTCGGAACTGGGATCAGTGATATGGGATCTGGGTTCAGGGATCTCGGATCTGGAATCAGGGATGTGGAATCAGGTATCTGGGATCTGTATTTGTATCTTGGATCAGGAATATGAGATCAGGGATCTGCCATCAGGGATCTGGGATTAAGGATCTCGGATCAGGGATCAGGTATCAGAGATATGGAATCTGGGATCAGGGATCTCGGATCAGGTATCTGGAATCAGGGATCTGGGACTGGTTCAGGTACACTATTTGCCAACACTATTTTATATAAAATAATAAAATAATTTTATATGCAAGAATTCTTATTTTGATACTGATTTTTCTTTTTAAGGAGCTTCGCTCTTACCGTGGGTTCCACGAGCTACTCGACTGTGCGAAGTTTTAATACGAAAAACATTACTCAACTGTTTAACCGGTAAAATATATATGGATATAGATATCCGATATTTAAAATTTTAAATCATTGAAAATAAAAATTTGATACCATAAAAAAAACTTTTCTTAGTAAAACACATTTTCCGACCGATCGGTCCTATGGCGCTATATGCTATAGTCATCCGATTTTGATAATTTTTTAAAATTTGTGAAAGCATATAAAACTAATATATACCAAGATTGGAGACGCTACGATAAAAAACAAAAAGTTTTCTCACTAGAAGTAGTTTTTTGACCGACCGTTTATATGCCAGCTATATGCTATAGTCATCCGATTTTGATAAATTTTTTCGAATTGTGTGGAAACATTGACAAATATACGATTGGAGACGCTACGATGGAAACCAAAAAGTTTTTCTCACAAAGACTTATTTTTCGACCGATCGTTCCTATGGCGCTATATGCTATAGTGATCCGATTTGGACAATTTTTTCAGAATTATGTGGAAGCATATAAAACTAACATATACCAAGATTAGTGACGCTACGATGGAAAACAAAAAGTTTTTCCCACTAGAACTAGTTCTTAGCCGATCGTTCCATGGCGCTATATGATATAGTAATCCGATCCGCCGGTTCTGCATATTAGTTGCGTCAAAAAAGAAGACTCTGTGCAAAATTTCAGCTCGATAGCTTTAAAACTGAGAGACTAGTTCGCGTAGAAACAGACAGACGGTTGGACGGACAATCGGAAATGAACTCAGCTCGTCGTCCTGATCAAGAATATATATAGTTTATGGGGTCGGAAATGAATATTTCTATGCGTTACAAACTTTTGGCAAAATTAATATACACTTTTCAAGTGTATAATAAAAATCAAAAACTAATATTTAAAAATAATTTTTATATAAAAATCAAAAATAATTTTTTCGATTGATTTTTTAAACTATAAATCATAAATGATTAATTACAATTGATTTTTATAGTTATAACTTATAACCGTTAGGGTTCCTGTTTCTAGGTGATTAGATGGTTACTCACTGCTCTCCGAATAGGTAGTCCTTATGGGCTCCATATGGGAGCTCCAAAATTTCATCATACCCTCATGACTGGCTGTTACCCACATGCCGGAAGCTTCTGGCGAATCCTCACCACCAAATGAATAATTCACCGTTTCGGTAACCTCCTCCATGGGCACCTGATCTGACTTGACCTTGAGCAGGGCCAGGCAGCATACGGCCGAACGATGTTCGGTTTTTCTTACCACCGGTGGCACTGAGATGGGTAAAATTAATGATTCCTTTTGACTGCTGGGATCTTCTTCTTGAAAACCAAATATCAAATATGACACAAACTCATTCCAATCCACACGAAAATCACGATTCTGATTGATTTTCAAAAAGAGTCGCGTATAAACGGAATCGTTAAACGTAATATCCAATTCATCCAGCATGGTACGCAAATCCTCGATGCCCACCTGTTGATCGACACGAGTATTGAAAGCATTATGCAGCTTCTCCAGCTGCTCCTTGGAAATGCGATCATGCAGACGCTCGGATTGATCTTCATAGATTTGACTTTGAGTCGAGGAGATGGTTTTATATTCAACGTCCGTATTACTGTCGACACTGGCATTAAAAATGCCCGACATTTTGTTGGATGTGCTTTTTTGTATACAGAACTATATAAGATATTTATTTGCAAGCTTAAACAATCTTGAAAAAGTCTACTAAGTTAAAGGCAGCGAGCGATTAGTTCATTGATGCCGGCGCCACGATCGCCATATTCACCGCCACGTTTGAAGGAGACTGAAACCTTTTTCTTCCAGCCATCGCGGGGATTTGACATCTGCAAAGGATGGGGATTAGAAGACAAAATGTAAAATTTGAGTGGAAAAACTCACCATAAAGGGACACAGAAACTCGGCCACAGCATTAAAATTGTCACCAACTGTATATATTTCATGTATGATATCCTCCAAACAGATAATACCCTTCTCGCCCAGTTGCTCCTCCACCATGGTATTTGACTGTATGGCCGTCTTCTTGCCATTGATGTGTGCGAAACCCTTTTTGAACAACAATTCACGTATGGTGCCCAATGAGGGATGGCCATAGACCACAAATGGTTCTATGACCCGCAATAGCAATTGATTCTCCTTGTTGTTCTCCAGGAAGACGGCATTGTGTCGCCTACCCATATGCAATGATCGGAATATATCCGAAGTGGTCTTATCGAAAATCTTTTTGCCCGCATGTCGCATTACTAATAGAAGTCGTGGATTGGATTCATCAGCTGCCTCGGCACTCTGTTCCGTTATGTTGGTCCTCAAAATGGTTTGCTTGATGCGCTTAGACGTACGTTCGGCCTTGAGATAACCCATGACAAAGGATTCGGCACGTCGAAATTTATGGTGAGCTTTGGTCTGCTCTCTGCGCCTGACACGATCATTTTTCTTCTGATCGATTACAGACTGATCCTGACGGATGCGCCGCTTGCGATGTTTGAGCACCGAGACGGTTTTGCCTGGCAATTTGTTGGACACCGCGTATCTGAGGAAAGTAGAAGATTATGGTACCGGCTGGTCGGACTTTGATTAAAGGTATTTATGCCACACTTACTTGTCGGACATTTTGATATTTCTTATTTTTTTAATACGCAACTCGCATAAACACGTGCAAACGAATCAAAACAATAACTTAAAGGAAGTGTGACCATAGTCAGTCAAGCGAGGTAATACCTCTAAAATTGCGACACACTTTTCTACATTATATCGAGTAGATTTTATCTACATGTCAAAGCCGCTTACCATTTTCAAAATGTAATTTTGTCGACATTAACAATGACACGTTGACAAATAAAAAACCGTTACTTTCAATCGCATTTAAAAAAAAACGAGGAATTTAAGTAACCCACTCCCATTTTCTTCAAATTGCACTTTTAATTTTCAAGAGTAAAAAAAAAAAATTTTTTTATTTTAATTTTCAACCATTTACAGATTTCAGGTAAAAATAAATTTTTTTTCACGTTTTTGAGAAAAAAACACCTTTATTTTACGAAATATTTTTGCTTCTAGCGTTCAAACAACTAAATCGATAGAAAAATGTGCTTTAACTAGATTTTTAGAAATTGTATACCCTTTTAACCTTTTCCTTGCTAGACTCCATCTAAAGTTTCTAACTCGAGATATGGCTTAAAATGTAAGGGTATCTACAAAAAAAATCTTTAAAAAGTTGTAACTCAAAAACGTATCCATACAAAAACTTTTAAATTTCATTTTTGAGTTCAGCATTCCAAAATACATCATAAAAAATAGTGGCTTCAATGGGTCCTTTTGGCTATTTACTACTGATATTGCTAATGAGACTTAAATATAAGACGTTTCGGTAGTTTTTCTGGAAGGTTTGACCATTACACATCGGTACAAGTGAGGGCTCTGTGCTTTCCTTATTCAAAGCACGTATTTTGTATGCTTCTTTTAAGGGATCAAGTTTTTTTCCGACATTTTAATAATTTCAAAAATGTAACTTGTGCCTATTTCCATTTCTCAAAGTGGTTGTCCCATTAGATATGTTTGGGATACATGAAGTCTGATTAAACTGGGATATATTATCTCAATCTCAAACTACAATGTCACGAGCAGCATAATTTAACAAATTCTTTTTTAAATTTGAAAACACGAGATCCCTGAAGGGGCAAAAGGGTAAAATTTCTAAAACCCTAAAAATATTTCAGTAAGTTTATTAAGCAAAAATAAAATCGGCCACTGAGAAAACGTTTCTAAATCTTCTTAAAGTAATAAGCATGTATAAATAATAAGAATAATGCAGCAAACAAAGTAACTTTCCTACTAGCTCCAATATTTTGCATCTAATTTCTCTCTACAGTTAAAGTTTCATATAAATAACGGCTATATTTATATATATAGTACCCAGGGCGTTCCGCTTCGCCCCATTATATCTGCAACTCCCACTCAGCAAAGCCTTTTATGTATTCTTAACTTAATTTACATATTTTCAGAATATCAGTTTATCCCATATAACAAATCTTCATAATAATCTAATCTCTCTCATCTCAAAGCTAATTCACGAAATCTAAAGCAAATCGGTTTTAGGCATGTCACTAATTAAAATTCAAAACCGTTACGGTCCCTGATTTTGTTAGCCTTCTTTGGGGCGCGTAGTGTACTCTTGCACAGTATCTACTTGTTATCTACGCTAATTCGACATGCTTGCGCTTAGTAGGGAATGGCATTAAAATAAAGTGGGCGCCAATTTTGCTTTTGTTTATTTAAGATTTTTTTTCTTAATTTTCTTATAAATATTTAAGCAATAAGTAGTCAAGGGCGAGAGTAAGTCATATTTACATGTAAAAAGTACTTACTTATAATGTAAACATTGTAATTTGGATATATGTATATATAGAACGATTTGTAATTTCCGGTTTTGCGCACTTTCACGCACAGTCTATATATATATATATACAGTCAGTCTTATACAAATTATGCTGGTTCTCTCTCATATTCTCGCTCTCATTCGGGGGGTGGAATGAAAATGAACAGCTGCGCATGTAAAAAAAATGCCGGTTCAGTCTCAAACCGTCGTTCAAATCGTTTTGTTGTGCACGCGGAGTAAAAAAAAAATTTGCTTAAGCAAATTCCGAAAATCATATTTAATTTGAATGGTAAAGCTAGATAAATAATTGCTATTTCGAATGACTAACAACAACTGCAGCAAAATTGCATTCAATGGAAATCGGCAAAATGTTTATTTTGTCAAGGCCAATCGACATTGTTGGAAGTGAAAATTTATACACGCATTTGCTGCTGCCACCCAGTGGGCGGTCGCTAACTAGTTTTCCACGGAACAGGTGTTAACAGCGACCAGTGATCAATTTTAGCCAAGAAGTTGTAGTAGTCATAGTAGTCAGTTTTGGCCCTGATAAGAATAGTGTGTGTGTCTGTCTACAGAAAGATTTGTTTGCCAACGCAGCACAAGGTTCGAATGGTGATTGACAACAGGTTGTAAGGTTGTTTACACTTTACAAGTGTCACTCACACTCACACACATTCGCTCTTACTTCGCCGCACTCTCTCCCTCCCTCCCTATCTCATTTCACTTTCGCACGTGTTTTGGTGTCGAATTTAAATTTTGCATTTCCTCAAATTTATTTTTGATTTTAAGTGGCAATGAACTAAGCGTGAACTCATAAATCCTATCAAGCATTATGACTGACCGCTATGCAAATGGAGTGACCACCAGCCTGGTAGAAGCCACCAATGGTCATGCTCTCTCCAATTCCATGCCAAATGATGCGACAAATGGCTCGAATGAGAAAATTGTTTTGAAACGTAAACTAACTTTGATTAATGGAGTGGCCATTATAGTTGGCACCATTATTGGATCCGGCATATTCATAGCACCCACTGGAGTATTTCGCTATACCGAGTGAGTATAAATAGTTTTAAGAATTTTATCTACAATTTTTTTTTATATATACACTATTTTGTACTGATGAAATGCACGGAGAGTCTGACAGGTAAGACTCAGATAGCCTAACACATAAGTTTCCTTATGAATTGAAAGTGAGATGACGGGGGTTTGTAAAAACTACACACTTAAGGGTTGTCCACCAAAAGGAAAAATACTAAAGGGAAAATTTTTTTTTTACACCCTTTTTACTTGATTTTGTGTTAAAAAAAAAAGAAAAAATAATAGTAGACTTGTTTTTTGCCGGGGAATTCCCCACACCAACAACATGGAAAACGCAAACAACTTCTTAAAAAAAACTTTTTTCCCTACGATTAAAAAAACCTTAAGTTTGATGTAGAAGAAGGAAAGTAAAACAAGATGACATTTTCCGATGTTGGAAAGTCCACCCAAAGTAAAAAAATTGCCAAAAAATTATATATGAAAACTCCTTTTTTTCCCCATACGGCAGAAAAGAAAGGTGGGGGGAGGAAAAAAGCAAAATAATTAGACTAGAGATTTTCAAATGTTGGAAAATCCGCCTGAAAAGTCGGAAAATTTCCGGAAAATTCCATATGTAATTCTATATGAAAATTATTTTTGATCCGATTGAACTCGGTTTGTAAGGATAGAATGCAAAATAATTAGACATAAGATTTTCCGATGTTGGAAAATGCGCCCAAAAAGTCGGGAAATTCCCGGAGAAATTCCATATGGAAAAAACTGTTTTTTATCCGATTGGCTCAAACTCGGTTTGTAAGGATAATATGCTAAATAATTAGACATGCGATTTTTTCGATTGTGGAAAATCCACCCACAAGGAAAATAGCCGGAAAATTCTTCATGGAAAAAACTATTTTTCATCCGATTGACTTCAAACTCGGTTTGTAAGGATAGAATGCAAAATAATTAGACATAAGATTTTCCGATGTTGAAAAAATGCGCTCGAAAAGTCGGGAAATTCCCGGAAAATTCCATATGGAAAAAACTATTTTTCATCCGTTTGGCTTCAAACTTGGTTTGTAAGGGTAGTTTGCCAAATAATTAGGCATGTGATTTTTGTTGGTGGAAAATCCACCCACAAGGAAAATGGCCGGAAAATTCTATATGGAACACACTATTTTTCATCCAATTGACTTCAAACTCGGTTTGTAAGGATAGTATGCAAAATAATTAGACTTGAGATTTTCCAATGTTGGAAAATCCGCACGAAAAAGTCGGAAAATTCTATATGGTTAAACCTATTTTTAATCCGATTGGCTTCAAAATCGGTTTGTGAACACATTATAGAAAATAATTAGACATTTGATTTTTCGGCGGAGGAATTTCCGCCCACAGGCAAGAATAATGGTGGGCGTATTTCGGTTCAGTGACAATGGCTATCTGTGAGCCGATCTGAATAAAATTCGTTATGTAAGATCTAGGGTCAGAATAAATGGAAACACGTGTTTTTTTATTTCGGGAAGTTCACTGCAAAGGTCGGATTATGTGTGCGGGAGTGGGTTTTTAGCCGATATGTATTAAACTTGGTTTGAAAGCTCTATGGGCCAATTAAATAGGATAAAGTTTTTAGCTTTGCTTACTCACCCTCAAGGTCGGATAATGGGTGACGGGGGTGGTTTCAGCGTTTGTCACGCTTAACGGGCCAAGTAGGTGGAAAATAATTTTCTCATTTCTGATGGTCGGAAAATGGGGCGGGGGTGGTATCATTGCCAACGTTTTTTTCATTATTTTGGCGGCTATACTGATGGTGGCGAAGCGAAGCGCGCCGGGTTATATGCTAGTCTCTATATATAAAAGAGTTTGTCCTGATTGGCAATCAACGCAGAGCCTGAACGGTAAGAGATAGAAAGCTGAAATTTTCACAGAAGTTTCCTTATGAGTTGAAAGTGAGCACTAAGGCGGGGGTTTTGGAAAATTCCACCCCTAAGGGGTGGAAAACTCCCGGAAAAGATACTATGGGAGAAATATCGTTTTTCATCCGATTGAAATTTGGTTTGTAAATAAAGTAAGCGAAATAATTGGACACATTTTTCCCAGATTTCGGAAAATCCGCCCTCAAGGAAATTGACCGGAAAATTCTTCATGGAAAAAACTATTTTTCATCCGATTGACTTCAAACTCGGTTTGTGAGGATGGTAAGCAGAATAATTAGACTTAGATTTTCCGATGATGGAAAATCTGCCCAAAAGTCGGGAAATTCCGAAAATTCCATATGGAAAAAACTATTTTTTCATCCGTTTGGCTTCAAACTCGGTTTGTAAGGGTAGTTTGCTAAATAATTAGACATGTGATTTTTCGATTGTGGAAAATCCACCCACAAGGAAAATAGCCGGAAAATTCTTCATGGAAAAAACTATTTTTCATCCGATTGACTTCAAACTCGGTTTGTGGGGATGGTAAGCAAAATAATTAGACATAAGATTTTCCGATGTTGGAAAATGCGCCCGAAAAGTCGGGAAATTCCCGGAAAATTCCATAAGGAAAAAACTATTTTTCATCCGTTTGGCTTCAAACTCGGTTTGTTAGGATAGTATGCAAAATAATTAGGCATGTGATTTTTGTTGGTGGAAAATCCACCCACAAGGAAAATGGCCGGAAAATTCTATATGGAAAATACTATTTTTCATCCGATTGACTTCAAACTCGGTTTGTAAGGATAGTATGCAAAATAATTAGACTTGAGATTTTCCAATGTTGGAAAATCCGCACGAAAAAAGTCGGAAAATTCTATATGGTAAAACCTATTTTAATCCGATTGGCTTCAAAATCGGTTTGTGAACACATTATAGAAAATAATTATACCATTTGATTTCTCGGTGGTAGAATTTCTGCCCACAGGCAAGAATAATGGTGGGCGTATTTCGGTTCAGTGACAATGGCTATTTGTGACCCGATCTGAATAAAATTCGTTTTGTAAGATCTAGAGTCAGAATAAATGGAAACACGTGTTTTTTTTATTTCGGGAAGTTCACTGCAAAGGTCGGATTATGGGTGCGGGGGTGGGTTTTAGCCGATATGTATTCAATTTGGTTTGAAAGCTCTATGGGCCAATTAAATAGGATAAAGTTTTTAGCTTTGCGCTTACTCACCCTCAAGGTCGGATAATGGGTGACGGGGTGGTTTTAGCGTTTGTACGCTTAACGGGCCAAAGTAGGTGGAAAATAATTTTCTCATTTCTGATGGTCGGAAAATGGGGGCGGGGGTAGATATCATTACCAACGTTTTTTTCATTATTTTTGGCGGCTATACTGATGGTGGCGAAGCGAAGCGCGCCGGGTTATATGCTAGTAATTTATATACGTTTGTAAAAATGTTTTGTGACTAGGGAAAAAAACATATAATTTTTGTCATTCAAAATAATGGATTCTACACCGTTTTCGGGATATTTTTAATACATTTCAAACTATTCGATGATTTCTTAGAGCTTAATACAATAATTTATACCCCGAAAATAAGCACATAAATTTGTCTAAAGTTAAATTGATTCCATTTGTTGCAGCCGCAAAACGACAGATTTAAAAAGTTTTACTTGTGGATCGGTGAAATGATAAGTAATTGACACATAACGCAGTCGTAAGATAACTAAAGTGCGTAAAGTGAATTTTATTTAATTTTTGAATAATTTAGAACTTTTTAATGAAATAAGAATTTCTTTTAAGCCTTTAGTTAATTTAAAAATATTATTCATCTCTCTATATATAAAGAGTTTGTCCTGATTGGCACTAAACGCAGAGCCTGAACGGTAAGACATAGAAAGCTGAAATTTTCACAGAAGTTTCCTTATGAGTTGAAAGTGAGCACTAAGGCGGGGTTTGGAAAATTCCACCCCTAGGGGGGTGGAAAACTCCCGGAAAAGCTACTATGGGGAAAATTTTGTATTTTGTCCGATTGACTTGAAATTTGGTTTGTAAGTAAAGTAAGCGAAATAATTGGACACCTGTTTCCCAGATTTCGGAAAATCCGCCCACAAGGAAAATGGCCGGAAAATTCTTCAAGGAAAAAACTATTTTTCATCCGATTGACTTCAAACTCGGTTTGTGAGGACGGTAACTGTATAATTAAACTTGAGATTTTCCGATGATGAAAAATCCGCCCGAAAAGTCGGGAAATTCCCGGAAAATTCCATATGGAAAAAACTATTTTTCATCCGATTGGCTTCAAACTCGGTTTGTAAGGATAGTATGCTAAGTAATTGGACATGACATTTTCAAATGTTGGAAAATCCGCCCACAAAGAAAATACCCGGAAAATTCTATATGAAAAACTATTTTTGATCCGATTGACTTCAAATTCGGTTTGTAAGGATAGTATGCAAAATAATTAGACATAAGATTTTCCGATGTTGGAAAATGCGCCCAAAAAGTCGGGAAATTCCCGAAAATTCCATATGGAAAAAAACTGTTTTTTTCGATTGGCTTCAAACTCGGTTTGAAGGATAGTATGCTAAATAATTAGGCATGTGATTTTTCGATTATGGAAAAATCCACCCACAAGGAAAATGGCCGGAAAATTCGATATGGAAAACACTATTTTTCATCCGATTGACTTCAAACTCGGTTTGTAGTAATAGTATACAAAATAAGTTGACATGCGATTTTACGATGTTGGAAAATTTGACCCAAGAGTGGGGAAATGCCTGGAAAATTCTATATGGTAAAACCTATTTTTAATCCGATTGGCTTCAAAATCGGTTTGTGAACACATTATAGAAAATAATTAGACATTTGATTTCTCGGTGGTAGAATTTCTGCCCACAGGCAAGAATAATGGTGGGCGTATTTCGGTTCAGTGACAATGGTTATTTGTGAGCCGATCTGAATAAAATTCGTTTTTGTAAGATCTAGGGTCAGAATAAATGGAAACATGTGTTTTTTTATTTCGGGAAGTTCACTGCAAAGGTCGGATTATGGGTGCGGGGGTGGGTTTTTAGCCGACATGTATTAAATTTGGCTTGGAAGCTCTATGGCCAATTAAATAGGATAAAGTTTTTAGCTTTGTTGTTCCTCACCCTCAAGGTCGGATAATGGGTGACGGGGTGGTTTTAGCGTTTGTACGCTTAACGGGCCAAGAAGGTGGAAAATGATTTTCATTTCTGATGGTCGGAAAATGGGGCGGGGGTTGTATCATTGCCAAAGTTTTTTTTCATTATTTTGGCGGTTATACTGATGGTGGTGGCGAAGCGAAGCGCGCCGGGTTAAATGCTAGTCTCTCTATATATAAAAGAGTTTGTCCTGATTGGCAATCAACGCAGAGCCTGAACGGTAAAAAGATAGAAAGCTGAAATTTTCACAGAAGTTTCCTTATGAGTTGAAAGTGAGCACTAAGGCGGGGTTTGGAAAATTCCACCCTAAGGGGTGGAAAACTCCCGAAAAGCTACTATGGGGAAAATTTTGTTTTTCATCCGATTGACTTGAAATTTGGTTTGTAAATAAAGTAAGCGAAATAATTGGACACCTGTTTCCCAGATTTCGGAAAATCCGCCCACAAGGAAAATGGCCGAGAAATTCTTCATGGAAAAAACTATTTTTCATCCGATTGACTTCAAACTCGGTTTGTGAGGATGGTAAGCAGAATAATTAGACTTGAGATTTTCCGATGATGGAAAATCTACCCAAAGTCGGGAAATTCCCGGAAAATTCCATATGGAAAAAACTATTTTTCATCCGTTTGGCTTCAAACTCGGTTTGTAAGGGTAGTTTGCTAAATAATTAGACATGTGATTTTTCGATTGTGGAAAATCCACCCACAAGGAAAATAGCCGGAAAATTCTTCATGGAAAAAACTGGTTTCATCCGATTGACTTCAAACTCGGTTTGTGGGGATGGTAAGCAAAATAATTAGACGTAAGATTTTCCGATGTTGGAAAATGCGCCCGAAAAGTCGGGAAATTCCGGAAAATTCCATAAGGAAAAAACTATTTTTCATCCGTTTGGCTTCAAACTCGGTTTGTAAGGATAGTATGCAAAATAATTAGGCATGTGATTTTTTGTTGGTGGAAAATCCACCCACAAGGAAAATGGCCGGGAAAATTCTATATGGAAATTACTATTTTTTCATCCGATTGACTTCAAACTCGGTTTGTAAGGATAGTATGCAAAATAATTAACTTGAGATTTTCCAATGTTGGAAAATCCGCACGAAAAGTCGGGAAAATTCTATAAGGTAAAACCTATTTTTAATCCGATTGGCTTCAAAATCGGTTTGTGAACACATTATAGAAAATAATTATACATTTGATTTCTCGGTGGTAGAATTTCTGCCCACAGGCAAGAATAATGGTGGGCGTATTTCGGTTCAGTGACAATGGCTATTTGTGACCCGATCTGAATAAAATTCGTTTTGTAAGATCTAGAGGTCAGAATAAATGGAAACACGTGTTTTTTTATTTCGGGAAGTTCACTGCAAAGGTCGGATTATGGGTGCGGGGGTGGGTTTTTAGCCGATATGTATTCAATTTGGTTTAAAGCTCTTGGGCCAATTAAATAGGATAAAGTTTTTAGCTTTGCGCTTACTCACCCTCAAGGTCGGATAATGGGTGACGGGGGGTGGTTTTTTTTTTACCTTAAAACGCCTTTATATAAAAAATATTTTTATTTTTGATTGTTGGGAAATGGGGGGGGGGTTGTATCATTACCAACGTTTTTTTCATTATTTTGGCGGCTATACTGATGGTGGCGAAGCGAAGCGCGCCGGGTTCATATGCTAGATATATTGAGAGAACAAAGTAAAAGTAAGCATCTCTTAATTTCGATCGTTCCTCTGCTATGCTTTATATACCAGTGTCGCAAAAAACTACAATATTTTGCTTGGGAATTTAGAAATTTTTCAAAGGTAATGGTTGTGATTTCACGATTATCTAAATTCAGTACCTTCAAGTTCTCAAGTCAATGTTTATAAAAAGATTAGTTCAGTCAAAAAAAACAAAAACAAGAATTCCGTACTTAAATTCCTTAAATTCAAGTACAAACGATCTCAAAAGCTGAATTTCCAAATCTGAGAAACAAATTTTTATTTGAAGTTCGTTTTGGGAAATAACGTGAAAAATTTTTGAACCAAACGATCTAAATTTAATCCTAAATATAGGATGACATTTTTTCTGAGTGTAAGCGTTTTTCTTGTCAAAAGGATAGACTAACGCTTACTTTTGTTAGGCCATCCGACATTTTGTTTGTAAGATCAGCTCACCTAGGAAATAATGGATTTAATAAGGCGGTACTTGATTGTGAGTCATAACATTAGTTTACAACGAAAATGTCCCATTGAAGCCATTATTTTTTTTATAATGTATTTTGGAATGCTAAACTCAAAAATGAATTTTTATATGCATACGTTTTTGAGTTAGAATTTTTTTTTTAGGTTTCCGGTGGGTATCCATACCTTTTAAGCCATATCTCCAGTTAGAAACTTTAGATGGAGTCAAGCAAGGTATTTATCAAAAGGATATGAAATTCCCAATCATCAAGTTGAAGAATATCGGCTTAGTAGTTTGAAAGTTAGAAGTAAAAATATTTCGAAAAAAATTATTTGTATCTCAAAAAAAAATTCCATACCCTTTTGATTAATATCTTGCTTGACAACACCTAAAGTTTCTTCCTCGACCTACCGAAAAAACTGCAAAAAATTCTATTCGCATTTTGGATTTCTTTAAAAACCATATTATGAACCGAACCGGTGGTTTAACAACGCTGTGAACCACTGATTCAAACCACTCCTTTTTTCCGGGCGGTTTGCACACCACACTTAAGTGTCAAGTGATCAATTAGACATACGTCCTATATATATTATTGTTTTCTGGTCGATTTTTTTTAACAATCCCAAATTATTTATACCCATGTGTTCTACAAATCGCTTTCGACCCAAAGACGACCCAATTCTCATACGATTTGGGTCGATATTGATTTGTAGAGCACATGGGATAATTCTAGTAATAGGTAAATAACACTAGAAGTAAAAATAAGACCAACGGTTTTCCCCCTTAATTTGGGCTCAAGAAGTTGAGCCGCATCTTTACTTTTTTGAGTTATCAAGATGTCTTCACACAAAATTTTTTTTAAGTTTTTTATAAAATAAACTTTTTTTTACATTAAAAAAAAATTGCTTTTTTCGTGTGAACTTTAAATAAATGGATTTAACTGTTCTCTAAATGACTATATTAAAAAGCCCATTAAAAGTTATGCTCAAAAGCCAACAAATTTGAGATTTTTTATTACAAAAAATGTGATAAAAAAATTATAGAAAATTCCTAAAAACTTTAAAAAATCAAAATAAAATCATTTTTCAATAAATTTGTTTCTAATTATATTATTTATCCATTGTTAAAACACTTTTCTGACAAACTGTAGGTCAAAACAACAAAACATTACTTTTAATTAAAGGAAAGCCATAAAAACATTTCTGTTTACATCAATTAAGTTGATTATTAATAAAACAAAAATCTACTTGAGAAATTGGCCAACGAAATCGCTGAAAACTATTGCATCAGCTTGACAGAGAAAATTGAACTCTTCTTCAATTACAAGAACAACATAAAAACAATCTGTTTATAAGCCAGCGAAAAACTTGTTCCCTTTTTTTATTTTGTTTTTTTTTTTGCAGATCTGTGGGCAGCTCACTTTTGATTTGGGCCATTTGTGGCATTCTCTCTACCATTGGGGCTCTCTGTTATGCTGAGCTTGGCACCAGCATTACCCGCTCCGGCGGTGATTATGCGTATCTTTTGGTGGCCTTTGGTCCATTGGTGGGATTTTTGCGTCTTTGGATAGCTTTGCTGATCATTCGACCCACAACTCAGGTAAGTTTATCATCACAAATTGAATGACAAAAAAAAATATTGAATTGATTGTTTTGCAAAATCAATAACAATTTATTGAATGGCAACCTTCGACCAGAATTGTATTCAATTAGCGTAAACTGAATTCCAAACAATTCTGTTAAGAATTTATTTTGTTGTTTGATTTGCAAAGTGGGGGGAAGATGCAAATCGTTTAAAATTGGAGAAAAAAATATTTATAAGTATTGGATAATTTGATTTAAAATTTTATGAAGATTTTTGACTGAAGAAAAAAGCTGGGAACCTTCTGAAACTGCTGTATAGTCGCAATCCGACACCTTCTCTTTTGATATAAGTTTAATTTTATATGGAAAAATTAATTGATACAACTTTAAAGTCAAGTGTATGCTATAATTTCATATTTTAATTAAGTTGCTAAGTTTTGTCAAAAAAAAAAAAAAGAAAAACTTGTGTACTGGTAGGACATACATATTTCTAAACTAACCCTTAAGTTATGTTAATAGTTGCTGATTCGTCATATTCATTACGATGACGATGATGTTAACATGATTTTATGCTCATTCTTTTTTCGTTCGCCCCATGTATTGTTTTTATTTTCTACGTGCTTGTTGCTGATTTTCTGACAAGAAGACTTTTTGCAATTCAATTTCTGTTTTTAGCTGAACCACATTTACCGGTGATTGACCCCATACATAAACAATCTCATGACGTATGTGGTAATACATTAAATTCTGACCCACTAAGAGCTTGATACTTCGTGTGAATGATAACGCGTATATTGTTAAATTAATACTTAGCTTGTTTTTTCGCATAATTTTGGATCTGATTAACATTGATGTTTTATCTACAAGTCCGATTTAATGGCGCTACCAAAGTGATAGTAGCATATACAGAGAGTAGCATCTAACCGCCAACTTGGGAGATCCAAGTACAAACGATTTTAAAATCTGACTTTGGCTGATTTCTCATCTTTTAGCTATATGCTATGTTTCAAATAAACCTGTTTTCATAAAATCTGGAATCCACTTTCACCTGAATTTTATTGGGATTGATTTTAGTTCGTATATCTTTTTTCGTCTGTGTAAGCTTTATATCTTTCTGGAACTATTTAATTCTACTAGATCTTAGATTAGAAGGAGCAGACTTTAGTTAGTAGAATATTTATTAAAAACCTTTTCTGAAAACATTTTTATTTTAAACATTTTCGATGTACATATGTTCTCTTGGCAAATTTCGTAGGAATCTATAACATATTTGATAGATTTTATATTTGACCTTGGTTCATTGCTTTCTATGGTTCTTATAGACTTACCTTTTTTACAGTCGTATTCGTATTCATTTAAAGTTGAATTTTTACTTAATATTGTGAACCGAACATTTTTTTTTGGGATCAGGTTCGAGGGATCAAAAATGTAGGAGGTTTGGTTAATAGTCTGGTCGGCCCGTTTGCAGTTTATTGTGAATGAACAAATAAGGCTACGTTACAAAATTGTGTATTGTAAAGCAGCTAAGGTTGCAAACATTTAATTTTTTGTTTGCATTATTATAGCGCTAAACCATTAAAAGATGTAAACAAGTTTACAGAGATATCCATTTTAGTGGTGCAATGTTCTTGTAAAGTGAGTATTTATACGAATTCGCTCAAAACTTTAAACGCGTGTTTCTCGAATCCACGATTTTTGACTGGTGTTTGAGTCGGTTTGACAGCGTTTTTTTTAATAAAATAAAAAAAAAACTAAAAAAAAAATTTTTTAAAGGATTAATATAAAAATTAATAATTTTGTTGATAATATGTAAGTGAGACCTAATGATAACTTTTGAACAGCCACGAAATCCAACAATTTTATTATTTAAATAAAAAAAAAAAAAAAAAAATTCAAAAACCTGTCAGGTGGATAGGGATATAAGTTGCGAATAGAAAACAAAGATTCATCTGAAATATTTCGTCTTTCTTCATCGTCTTCGTCTTAGCGCGCGCTCTGTTTGCAACCTAAGTCGAGGTGATTTCTCAAAAACTTTTTTGTTTTCCATCGTAGATCCAACTTGGTATATATTAGTTTTATATTTTCACATAATTCTGAAAAATGTATCAAAACGGATATAGCATATAGCTGTATACGGTCGGTCAAAAACACTCTGTGAAAAAACTTTTTTTAGTACCAATTTTTTATTTTTATGCTCACATAATTCTGGAAAAATTTATCAAATCGGATAACTATAGCATATAGTGCCTAGGACCAGGTCGGAAATGTGTTTTAGTAAGAAAATTTTTTTATGGTATCAATTTTATTATCAAGATTTAAAAATAATCGTATCATCCTATATATATTTTACCGGTTAAATCAGTTGGAGTAGTTGGAGTCGTCGGCACAGTCGAAGTTAGCTTTGCCTTCTCGTTTATAAATACATTATTATTGTAATTTATCTGACGACCTTTCTAATGCTACTTAGCGAGCTTTGCCGGCTCGAGGTCATAATGTTATGTTTGCTCAAAACTATAAACTACTTATGCATTCTACAACAAAAATAAACAGGTTGCATACACAGTTCTGTTTCAAGAACTTAGAAAGGTAGCCAGATAAATTATATAACCTTTATAAGAGAAGGCACGCTCGCAATTTTTGTAAACGAAACTAAACATAAAAGTTTCAAAGGAAACGAAATCACTTTTGATTAAAAAATCAAATAACATGGAACATAATTTTTTTTTGAGTATTTGATATACTTTTTTTTTTAGTCTAGGTTATACGTATTTATTGAATAGATTTGTCTTCTGTTAAAATCCAATCTATCCCAGGTGTTCCACAAATAGCTTTCGACCCAAAAATGACCCAATTCCCTTACGATTTGGATCGAAAGCGATTTGAGGAACACATGGGTATATTTCTTTCAAAGATTGTTAGTTAAGACAAGTGTCTGTTAACAAAGTGAGGTTAAAACTTGAGTGTATTGGTGTGCTTTTCACTGCGGCTCTGACCTAATTCATTGATCGTTGGCCAGCGACTAAAAATTGTTTGCTCTCTTGGGATAAGCCTCGACATGCGTTCGGCTCGTTTAGGGAAGAAGAGTCGAAGGTGTTCTGTTGCCAGGAGCTACACTGGTTTAGACCCAACCTAAGGCTAGCAATGACTTTTCTTTTGTTAAATTGTAGAGAATTTATTGTTCAGTTTAAATTAAGAATTTCTGAGTAGTTTTGATAATAAGTTTTCGAATTTTCCTTTAACAATAAATTTTGGATTATAATTCTTAAATCTTACTAATATTTATTTTATTATTTTCCAGACCATAGTGGCTCTGACCTTTGCCCATTATGCAGCTAAGCCCTTTTTCGAGGACTGTGACCCACCGCAAATGGCGGTAAAGTTGCTGGCGGCTGTCTGTCTATGTAAGTGAAAAACTACTTTATATTAATTATAAATTTCATTTCCCTCTGTTTTCTTTTTCTCCAGGTCTGCTGACAGCCATCAATTGTCTATCGGTTAAAGTATCTATGAAAGTGCAGGATGTCTTTACGGTGGGCAAATTGTTGGCTCTCATTATGATAATACTCGCTGGTCTCTATTATATGGCCACTGGTGAATTGGAAAACTTTAGTGATCCCTGGGAGGGTACTTATAGTGCCAAGAATATTGGTTTTGCTTTCTATTCGGGATTGTTTGCCTTTGGTGGTTGGAATTATTTAAACTTTGTAACTGAAGAGCTGCAGGATCCATACAAGTGAGTGAAAGGGGCGTTGGGTGGGGGTGGGTGGAAGCTGTCAGCAAAAGACAAATGGTTAGCTCCATTGGCGTCATGTCATGCGCAGCAACAAGTTGAAACTTGTTGAGTGTCCTTGAGAACGGAAAGAAGAGGGGTGGGGCGGCCAAAGGACTAATGAATTCAATTTGTGCTTAAAGCGCGCAATCAATTTAAGTGCATGACCCAAGTGGTTTTCCATTTTCTCTTATTTTCTTTTTATTCCAGAAATCTGCCACGCGCCATTTGGATAGCCATGCCTCTGGTGACTGGCATCTATGTCTTGGTAAATTTGGCCTATTTTGCTGTAGTCAACAAACCGGAGATGCTTAGCTCTTTAGCTGTGGCGGTGACCTTTGGCAATCGTGTATTTGGTCCTTTGGCATTTATGGTGCCCATTTTTGTGGCCCTCAGCACATTTGGTGGTGTCAATGGTGTGTTATTCACATCCGCCCGTCTATTTGCAACAGGTGCCCAGGAGGGACATTTACCCAAATTCTTTCAATTATTCCATGTGAAGCAACAGACGCCCATTCCCTCGTTGATTTTTACGGTAAGTCGAATTTCTGAGGAAAACTCAATTGAAATAAATTTGAATAAAAAATAAAAAAAAACGTTAACTAAGTGGGTATTGAGGCAAATTTGATTAGTGACAATTAAGAACATTTAAAATGTCGCAGGCTAAGATGTGTGAGAAATTAGTGTATTTGTAACAAACAAACAAGGTTCTTATGGTTTTTCTTTTTGTATCTTGACCCTTAATTTACATATTTTTTAACGCTTTAGTGTTGACATGTTCTGTTTGCATAGTATAGGACGATTTCTCATCTCATATTATGTATGTAAGTTACAAATAACAGAGTAAAATTTATGATTATCTGACGCATAGCAGCTATTTAGAAGATGAGAAATGGGCCCTAAGTCTACCGACTTTGTACATGTTTTTCACATAACATTCAATTCGTTGCTCGTCTTATATTTTCTAGGGTTCGGATCAAATTCAAAACAGATTTTCGAAATATTATGTGGAATGTTGTTGAGCTTAGGTACCTTAGGTACCATAGGCAAATAATGTGGGCAAATCTTATTTGTTCAAAATATTTGACTGTTCAAAATTCCGGAAAAGCATAAAGATCGGAAATAAGTAGATGACAATTAGAGTATTAGTGTAGAGTTTTTCTAATTTCTATCGCGTTGCACTGGGATTCCAGTGTTTCCAAATCTGATTTTGTTTAACTTCTGTAATTGTCGTTTTTTTTTCTAAATTTAACTCGTCCTTGTTCTGCACACTTTCTTTGGAAGTTACCGATTGAATTGTGTGAGTTTTTCAAATTAAGAATATTCTTTGGTTATTAATGTTCCTATAACTTAGGGCAAGACACTAAAAAGTGTTTGTTAAGATATTGCTACGTTTTCTTTTCGGTTTAGGAATTATCAGGCACCTAGTTTGCAATATTATGCTTCCTTGGATGTGGACATGGCGTCTAGGAATTGAATGAATACACACCGTTCTCAAGATTATTACGATATCTACTGCATTCCTGATCTTCAAAATAATGCTGACACATATATCCGACTCTATATAATTACGATATTGATCAGAACCGGTTCAAAACCGGAATTCCAAGTCTGAGCCTTTTCCGAAACAAAATTTTCAGTTTGGATCACGGAAAAAAATAAAGATCTATTCTGCCTAACGGCTTTTTAGTGTCTGTTTGAAATTGTGCGAAAGACAGAGTCAGAGTCAGTAATTGCAGAAAGGCGTTTAGCATTAGTAATAAAATCCCATTAATAAAACAATTAGGGAATAATAACGTTACCAAAACCGGAATCATTAACCGATATGAACCGTTTCAAGCCACGTATCGAAAACGATAGCGATATTGCAAATTTTTTAGAACTAGAAACCGTTTAATAGGTACCGAACTCCTAACGCTTATACCGGTACTGTTTTAGTTTCAAAATATTTATCTTATGATTACTTCAAAAAAAAAAGTCTTACATTTTAAAAAATCGCCCTTAAAAAAAAAATCTGAATCAAATTCTTTTTTAAGATATAGAGAAAATGTTTACACAAAGCGGAAAAAATTTTCTTTGAAAATCCAAAACTTCTTATTAAATGTAAAGGATTTTCAAGTCTTAGAAAAAAATCTCGCTTCAAAGGCCTCATTCTAGATGGCATAAACATTTATTTCAGTACTATGCTTCATATAAAAACATTCAGCTTTCAGAGCTTTTTAAAAGTGTTTCTATTCATATGAAGTATTGTGCCAATATAAGTTTTTATGTCATCTGGTATGGTTAAAATGTTAATATAAATTTTAGAAATGAAGTTTCTTAATTTAAATCAATTTTCGCCTTAAATAATAAATATTATTTTATATTTTAAGAATGTATTATTTTATTATATAGAAAAATGTAATGTAAGTGAAAAGCTCATGCAGATTTTATGTTTCCAACTGTTTTAGTTCGTTTTTTAAAGCTGATATACCCTTTTGAGTATTTTTCTAGCATATAAGGGCTATGTTGGACCGTAGTCTTATAGAATAGGTTCAAATCTATCCAAATGGCAATTTGATTTTAGGGCCGATTATTTTGAACCATAATTAATAAATATGTTTCAGCATTTTAGAAAGATTTTATATAATTTTAGAACGATAAACTTTTAATTTTCTCTGTTATTTGTAAGATTACGTGACATTTTGTTTTTTGTGGAAGATGAGAAATCGAACCTCAGGCGATCTTGTCTGGGCGACAATAAAATAGAGAATTCCTTTATTCTAGGTACATTTTTTCTGGTAGTACCGGTACCGAAATAAAAATCTGGGTACCGTATCGAAACCGAAAAAGAACCTTTAAGCGAAATGCTCATTTCGGTTCGTACCGATACCGGAACCGATATTCGTTTCGGAATTAATCCCTGGTTACAATTGATATCTGAAATATGAAACATTCCTCAGTTTGTGACTATATATCATAAATATATCATGAAAAAATGCCATCAATTGATGTGGCATTCTTTATTCACGACTAAGATAAATTGTTGTTCATTCTTAAACTGAACATTTTAAATAAAAATGTCTTAAAGGACTCGAGCCGATTTTATTCGCTTTTTCGGAAGATTTAGATCAGTATCTTCGAAGACTGAATTGAACTGAATTAACTGCTACACATGACACGCACTCTTCAGTTATGTTTGAATTTATCAAATGTAGGCGGTAATTATTTTAAAATTCACCTGATGAAGTAAATCTCGGGATGGGTGATCAAAATGAGCAACAGAGATTCGCCTGAAAGAATACAATTTTTCAACTGTTTTGTTGTTAGACAAGTTTTTCAGCTACTTTCGCATAAAGGTGTAAGCATAAAGAACTCTTATATAAACTTTTTGGTATATTCGGAAAATTCAGCTTGACATTCGAAACCTCAGTAACGGGATTATTTAATTTAAGGAACTTTATTCTTTGGTATAGTGATACATTTATGAATATTGTACGAACACATTTTAGTCTTAGGCTTATCAAAAACTGATAAAATTTTAATTAATGACTACTCAAGATCACTTAAACATTTTTTTTCGTTATCAGAGTAATTACAAATTAAAGGGCGTAGACGCAAGTGCCCGTTGAGCGAATTACGCAGAGTTGGGGGATTTTTAAGTCAGCATACTATGTATCTATTACAGATGTGTCAAACAATAAAATTTGTAAACTCGAAGCTTTTGCAAACTTGCTAAGAAATGAAAGTTTTTGAATGACCGCCGCACCAGCAATAGATAATCTGACAACGCCTTTTCCAATTAAATTACATTAAAAAAGTATTAAAAATATTACAATTATCTTTACTATTTACAGTGCCTGATGTCGCTTCTAATGCTGCTTACCGACAATGTCTACAATCTGATCAACTATTTTAGTTCCGTTCTCTGGTTATCAGTTGTGGCTAGCATAGCTGGAATGTTGTGGCTAAGGCACAAAAAGTTCGTATGCTTTTAAAATTTGTTAAACATTTCCAAATATCTAATTTCGATTTTCTTTTTTTACAGACCTGATCTACCACGCCCCATTAAAGTACATCTAGCGCTGCCCATAATTTTCATGATTTGCTGTACCACTTTGGTGTTATTACCCAATTTTTCAGAGCCCTTAAATCTGATAATTGGTGTGGTCATCACATTGGCTGGCATACCATTCTATTATGTTTGCATTGCCTGGAAACAGAAACCAAAGTGCTATGGTCGCTTATCGTTTGCCATGGTGGAGTTATGTCGCGCTCTCTTTAATACAACAATCATTGAGGCGAATGAAGCGCTTAAGTAAGACCAAGAATACCCAAAAAAAAGTGTGTATGCATTTAGTTTAAAAGCGCTTGTATATTGATATTCCAACTGGGATAGATTTATGAGCAAATAATTCGGCGAATTTATCTTAAGTTTAATGTAATGATATGGATATACCCTCACCATTTGTATGATATTTTTGTTTAGACACTGGCATTCCTCATAAATTGAAAACGATATTTTGTATACGGAGAGAGGGGTGTTCAGTTAGGTAATTATTAAGTGAGTGAAGATGGAAAATACGATTTGAAATGAGCTTTAATTTTTATCAGTAATTGTATTGTACACCCAACCTTACCCAAACACAAACTCTATTTTATGTTTCGAAAATTGGTAAAAAGAAAATATTACAAATATTTTAAATAACCCAATGATTTATTCCCAACATCGATCAACTTAGAAATGATGAAAAACGCTTTTTGCTTATACAAACTTTATGGGACTGTAGGGACTCGAATTTGTAAAAACCACTTCTTACTACTCACAACCGTCGTAGAGGGAAACTTGTGTTTTAATTTTTGTTTTTATCGTTTTAACTAGGCGGTTATAAACAGTCAGTGGGCCAGTAAGGGCAAACCGCTTTAAATATATTTCCCAATTTCCTACATCAACTCAAAATAGTCTTAGATAATATTTAATTTTCTAATTGTCACAAAAGTCTCTTCCAAATGAATGCCAGCCTAATTTCAATTCTTAGCTGCCACACATATATCTTTTGATTAGATTCAAAAATCTTGTGTTTTGTTCTATTTATCACCTAAACAATTTTGTTTGGTGAAAATATCTTTAAAGTTTGTATATTTGTTACTTTTGTAAAAATTACTGGTATCAAAAGTATTATGTTAATTATTTGATTACTTCTCCATAATTATTCGTAAATATGTAAATCTGGCTGGTACAGTACCAAAACCGAGCTTCTCTCAATCTCTCGGCTCGTGTGTCTTTTAATTAGTTAGTTAACCTTAGTTAGCTAAACGTATCTCAATGATAGTTGAAAAAATATTTTTAAATGTTACCACTAATTTTTTTTGAGAAAACGATTAGAAATGAAACTAAAACTTAAATGAGCAATAATCTATATCATCAAAAACGTATTATATTTTAGCAACTTATATTGAACATCAAAACAAATCTATACATATTTATTTATGTTCATATCGATCAGGAAAAAGTCATACGGCCCTGTTTCGAATTTCGAGTCGATTTTAATTTAAACGTTTGTATTTTGCAATCGAATTCAACAACGTTGTAAAGAACGTGACAAATTACCCTACGGTTACTAGATTTGGTATTAGTAAACTCGGAATTGTTTGAGTATCTGAAACCGACTGCTTAATTCCAAGTGAGTTCAATTCGAGCGAAAATGACGAGAGAATCTAGTAACCTCATATTTGATTGTCACTTGGATATACTTTTATACAAAGTGAAACGGTTAAAAACTTAAAAAATAATGGGTTAAACTTTTTCTTAACCGGATTGAAACGTTTACAAATTTATTGAGAGCCAAATCTTAGCAATGAGTTATGAACTTAACGTTTTCTATTTTGTATGGTATTATGATTTTATAAATTTTTTGGCTCTAAACCGTTTAAAAATTATAAATTATAAATATAAATATCTTTCCGCTTCAAAACTGGTTCCCATCCAATGTAACCCAGTTCAAATGTGGAAAGCGATATGTTTATACATGAACTTGATTATAAACTCTCTCATAATGGTATCAAAATTTTTTCAGAATATTTTTTATAGAACCATATCAGCACTAGTCTTAGGACCTGATTAGAGCTGGGTATATAACTCGTTATAAATCAAAATTGAAATATAGTTTTTGCATTTAGACCATAATCCTATACATAAACTTTTAGCTAGACCAGCGGTGGGTATGAAATTTTAGTTTGGGAGTAAAAAATAAACCTAACTTTGACTACTTATATGCAATTTCTTGGGTGACCTGCGTTTCGTGTCTTGATTTTCTTCTAATGGCGTTGGTCCAAAATTTTTGCAATTCATACAGCAGAAACTTTTTGATCTAACATTTTTTGTCTGATACTTGCTCAGACCTCCATCTTTCTGCTGAACACAAGCAATAACTCGGAGGTATGGAAGCAGTTGCCCACCGCTGAACTAGACTTTTGAATAAGAAAATGAAATCTCTTTAAAGATTTTTTTAGAAATTTTTCAAACCAACCAACAACTTAGTCTCTAGAGATTTCTGATTTCTAGATTTCGACCTAATAGACCTTTCCTTATTACTTTTCAAATTAAATTTCACAAATATTTAATATATTTTCGTCATATTTCTATACATTTTGTAACGATATTTGCTCAAAAGATGGATAAGAAACTATTTAAATGTAGTAAGGAGGTTCTACCAACAATAATGAATTAAGCGATGAATACTATTTCTTTTAGTAGATTTTTTTGAAAGAAATTCAACGGTTGAAACGATACGAAATTTGAACTGAATTTTCTAACACAAGTTAAAAAATATGTGAATATAAGGTGCATTTTATATTTTGTAGAAATCCACTAAATTTGACTATATGTTTTTGAAAGCAAATTGTAAATGGGATAATTTGTAAAGGGTTAAAAGGCATGGTACCTTCTTTAAAGAGCTTTCTAAAGTTCGCCACCCTGTATTTTGCTTATTGGAGTGTTACTTGGACTGCGAATTGTCTGCAAGACACTGTTGAATTGCTCGCTTTTCGAAAAAATTCGTCAGCCTAACCGATTAGTAAGTTTTGGTTTATGTCCAGAACTGGATTGTTTAAGAAAATAACGATTAGACACCCTGTAAAAAGAATTAATCATAATATTTTCTTTAAACTATGGCTAATCTCTTTGTATGCATAAGCCATGCCATTTTCTTCATCGAATAACCATTTTTAAGGTGTCATTTTACAGTAAATTATCTTGGATTTTCATTGAAATTCTAAATTAATTTGATTTTCGTGCAATTACAGCTGATGCTTTCACTTAAAGCGCTCTTAAAAAAATGTCTCGTATAATCATGAAACACTTGCGTGAAATCAAAAGAATGGCTATTCTTTATCCTTCCAATCTTAGCTTTTATAAACGATTATTTTAAGACAAATTTGGTGGGACGAATAAATATGAAATGCACCTTTCGTTTTTATGTTTAAGTTCTTCGTTTTCTGATTTAATACAATACAAACAAAAGAGGTAAACATATAATTCAATTCAATTCAAGAAAAATGAAAGCTGCTAATTAAACAAAAATCAATATTTGTTTTTCCCTCTTCAGCTCTAGGTATTTTAAGAACACCCCTCCACTAGGTACATATTAGTTTTAGTTTCTATTTGTATTATGTATTTATTATTTGAGCAAGCTCTTTAGTTTAAGCTGTTTACATCTGTGTATTCTAACTTATATAAGTTAAGCCCCTGCCTTATTTGGTCGTTGCGCACTTAAAACACTTTCCTGTATTTCCTTATATTTCTGGATATACCAGGGAAGTTTCTAATAAATTGTGACACATTTAGGGAAATCACACAGAGCCGTTTATGTATAAGCATAGCACTATATTTATATGTTAATCTTTGTATTTATCTAATCAAATTTACAAAAGTAAATGTATTGCAAAATGAACTTAACATACATTATTTTCGATCAAAACTATAACGCCTCTCAAGCACCTTACGGCGATTCAATTCCATGGCCGTCTCCATGAGTGTTGTTCCACGAATAAAATCTGCTGCCACAATATTGGCATTCGCGCCCAGCTCATCCCTATACAGCTGGGATATGCGCCAATTGACATTGTCGGCCATTTTACGCAATCCACCCTGTTTATCCAGTATGACATCCCAAGTTTCGGGCGTTAGCTCTGCCATATCGGCCATCGGGCGGCTGGTGAAGCGTCTGTATAAACAAAAAGTCAAGGTTTAGTATACATTTTATTTTTATAAATTATAGCTCCTCCACTTACCCCACATCGAAATCATTGATATTACGTAAATATGTCTCCAACCGTGGCCAACTCTGTACATTGCCCCAACGCTGCTCCACAGCGGCGAATAGGACTTGCGGAAATTCCTGAACCATTGCATTCTTATCATAGGCGAGTATAACATTTTGTTGCCGGGCCCAGATGTTGCGCAAAGGAGCATTCCAAGTCAGTGAGGGATGTACTAGAAGATCATCGAATTGTTCACGCAAATAGCTGACCAGCAAACGATGAACACCCAGTCCTTTACCAAAACCTGAGAAAAATGGGCAGAAGGATTAAGTCAACTTCAAAAGCATTATATTTAGAAATAGCGTAATCTTAGTGGAAACAGATTGGCAATGGCATTTCTATGGAAAAGTTGGATCTTTTTTATTATCCAGTTGGGTAACTAACCACTTGAAGAATCTAAGACAGAAGCAAAGTTCTGTTTCGGAATTCTCAAAAATCGCGTAAGAATATTACAATTTATTTCTATTTTTTCAGTGTTCATCTCTCACACATTTTAGTCTTAAAATCCCTCTATACGTGGGTTGCTATTTAAGTTTCTGGCCTAGGTCACTTCTAGCCATTTTAGGACCAATTGGCACAATTTGACAATCGCTCAAAAAAAGGCTCGTGTGGATTGGTGCAAAGAAATTTTGAAAAAATATAATCGCGGTGTTTCAAAAGACGTTTATAAGATCGTCACAGGTGACGAATCATGGATCTATGCTTATGAGCCCGAAACAAAACTGCAATCAACCGTGTGGGTCTTCGAAGACGAGCCAAATCCAACGAAAGTCGTTCGTGGAAGAAGCACTTCGAAGCAAATGGTCGCCTGTTTCTTCGGTAAAACTGGGATATGTGGCGACTGTTTCGCTTGAGCAACGTAGGCCTTTCAATTCTGAGTGGTACACCACCATTTGTTTGCCTGAAGTCTTCGGAGAAATTCGAAGAACGAACAAGAGAAGAAAGATCATTGTGCACCATGACAATGCGAGCTCTCACACATTAGCTTACACCAGCGCATTTTTGACCGCCCAAAACGTCGAATTGATAGGTCATCCGCCGTACAGTCCTGACTTGGCACCCAATTACTTCCTTTTATTTCCGCACATCAAGGGAAAAATGTGTGGTCAACGATTTTCGATTTTCAGAAGATACTGTTGAAGAGTTCAAAAACCATGTTTTGGAGGTGTCTCAATCGGAGTGGAAAAAGTGCTTCGACAATTGGTTTGAGCGCATGCAAAAGTGTATAAATCTTTCTGGAGAATACTTTGAAAAACAATAAAACCATTTTTGATCATAAATATTCGCGTTTTCATTATTAGGCCATATATAGCAACCTACGTATTTAGAAATTTTCTAATCTTAGTGGGAACAAATTCGCATTGAAATTTCTATTGAAAAGTTGGATATTTTGTATTATCAGGACGAAAAATGTCAGGTGAGTAAACTACCCACTCGATAAAATCTATGATGAACCTGTAGCAAAGTTCTGCTTCGGGTTTCTCAAAAATTGCGCATGAACATTTCCATTTTGTCCCATTTTTTACAGATTCCATCTCTCACACATTTTAGTATTAAAATCCCTCTATAGGGATGGCTTTTTAAGCCAACCGAAACCACTTTGTCCAAACAGAAAAAGGTTCGGTTAAGAAAACTACATAAGACAATTTTTAATGATATTTTCTTAATATTTTCGAATCTTGATTTTTTTACTTCTTCAGATTTTTAGAGCAGGTTTTAAAGCAGGGTTTCTTAAAATGGAAATGCTTTCTCAGGCAGGTACGAAAATTTTTGAAAATTCTCGGAACGTTAGGAGATGAATTTATAATTTCGAAGAAAAAGATTTTTTCAAGGTTCTGGTTCGAAAAAATTCGGGAAAATTCAGGAATTTCCGCGGGACACCCGCAGCCTTGGATTTTATAGTTCACTAATCTTTCCAATGAATATAAAATTGTCAAATCGAAGCTGGATTTCCACTTAAATTGGACTATTTTCGAAACATAAAAGTCACCCCCTCATACTCACCCACTGGAAACTCCTTTAGGCCAAAGATGACTATCTCATTGGTTTCATGTATGAAATCCCTAACCTGATTTATCACCTCCTGCAGCGGTCTTTGCTTCGTAATGCCATGATAGATGTAAAATTTTTCCGGCGAGGCACGATAATAACCCACACGTATGTCCAGATAGCGTACGCCATGCAACAATTGTCCTCGTATATCATCATCCTGGGTAAGGGCATATTTAGTAACCAAACTTTCACGCAGCAATGGATCAAAATTGGGACGATATGAGCCCGAATCATGGGTGCCGGGTATAAATAAATCTCTTAAACGTAGATCCTCCAACGTAGAGCGTAATTCATTCATCCAGCGGGGAAAGGCTTTAAGGCAGGTTTTGGCCAAAATATGACCCCTTTCATTGATATAACTAGCCCAATAGCCATAGCAGTTAGTTTGGGCAGTAACATTTCGGGAGAGAGCATAATCAAAGGGTACGCCCGTGGTAAACCACTGGGTGGATATACCCGGATTTGGTTTAATGGCAGCCACAATATTATTGCTACCTTGATTTGAGATCCAGTAGACACGGGATAAGAGCTGTTGGTGCTGTTGATGGCTGGTGTCTGGTTTTGGGGTAAATCCCTGCAGGGGTACATAATCCACTTGACCATCACCCGAACCACAGCCCTCATCCGCCGGCTGGAATGAGGCCAAAGGGGTACCGGTTGGTAGACTGCGCTTCTCAAAGCTATAGGGATCTTGAATGGTCAATAAAACCTGATCACCCTCTCGAGCTGGTGCATTTTTCCAGGAGATTTCCAGAAATCGTTTGCGTGCACTTACGGTTAACCAGAGCTGAAGAGGCTTGACCTCAGGCTGATCCGCTGCGAGGGCAGCTCCTGCCAGCGCCAGGATGAACATTATAAAAATCGGCTGCATATTTCTTTCAGCTTCAGTAGTTTTTTTTTCAGTCTTATGCTGATTTTTTTTTTATATTTTTATTAAACTAATTCGACGTTTAAGTTTAATCAACTGGCAGATGGGGGCAGCGGCAGTGTTCGGGTTGCTCTCCGCTGGCGTTCTGAGCGCCCACTAAAGCTGCGTACCCATATAAGTAACAAATGATTGGGTAAATAAACAATTGGAATACAACAGAAAAAAGTATCGTTTCCCCACACCCAGACACACAACTTTCAGTTTACACTTTTAGTTTTTCCATAAAGAAATGTTTATGTTTATGATTTGACTAATTAACCGTTATATTTGTTATATGATAAAAATTTAACATTGAAATCAACATAACACGGCATTGCTTTGTTATGAAAAAAAAAATACTCGGTACAAATCACTTACAGCGGAGCAGGAGGAGGAGCCAGAGGGGAAACAATACAATTCTCACATATAATTTTTTAAGATTGCAGCTCTATTTAAGGCATGTGCGTTTGTTTAATTGGCAGTGTAATTGCTTATTTTCTGCTTATATTTATACGTAGTAAGGGTTTTCTAACACTGATTTGATTTCCCACTTTATTGGATAATGGAATTTTAAAGAGCAGCCACCGCTTCGCTCAAGCTCTTCTTTGCAACTAAAGCTCACAGATGGGAGCTCAAAACGAGAGCCGTCAACAACTGATGTGCTGATTGTTGATGCTTAACCCATTTTAAAATCTATTGGAATTGATCAACTGATTAAACAAATTATGAAAAAATAATAAGGAAGGTCGTTTGTAATATACTCTGTACCAGGGATCGGCATTAATATTACTTTTCGTAATAATTACGAGTAAAATTACAAATTACTCAAGTAATTTGTAATAAAATTTTTCGAAATACAAATTACTCAAGTAGTTTGTAATAAAAATTTTCGAAATACAAATTACTATATTAATTTGTAATAATTAAAATAAAATTACAAATTACATACAGCGGGGCTCCCATATTCACTTTCGCAAAAAATTTTGCGATTTGGAGACAAATTTGCACCTAAAACCGGTTTGAAATCGCAAAATTTTTGCGAAAGTGAAAATGGGAGCTTGGCTGTATATTAGTAAAAAATTTTTCGAAATACAAATTACTCACGTAATTTGTAATAAAATTTCTCGAAATACAAATTACTATTTTAATTATGCAATAATAGTACACTACCCCCGTATACCCCTGTGAAATTTCGTTATTTTTGCCGTATCTTTTACCGTTCGCGAGATATCGCGAATTTTTGTTTAAATATTGAAATGACAAAAAACACTGAATTACGGTGCAATGAGTATGGTATTAGGTAGTAGAGGCATCTACCTTACCACTATATTCTCTATGTCATTTGTATTTTTCTAAACGAAATTATAAAGTATCAACATAGTTTGTACTTTAATAAATCCTATTACATATTTATGTTGTAATTTGCATTTAACAAACGTTTATTACAGATTTATAAAGTAATTTGTATTTCTAAAAGTTTATTACAAATTACTTGAGTAATTTGTATTTCGAAAAATTTCATTACAAATTAATATAGTAATTTGTAATTTTATTTTAATTATTATAAAATAAGCAAGTAATTCGGTAATGGTTAATTATAATTCCCATTTTGCCGATCTCTGCTCTGTACTTGTCAGAGTTTTGTAAATAACTGAAAGCTTTTAAATGTGGCGCCACACAGGCATATGCGCGGAAAAAAATGGATCCCAGAAATTTTATGTCCACACTTAAGAAAAAAACTCAAGAATTCCGTACTTAAACAGGGGGAATTCAAGGGGAAACGATCTTTAAAGCTGAATTTCGGATTTTAAAAATCTGAGAACAAATTTGTCATTTCAAGTTCATTTCGGGACTATAAATTCACTTTAACTTTAAATAAAATCTTTCCGGATACTTCAAATTGATTTTTATTTACTCTTACATGATGCAATAAAAAAAGACCAAAATATTGTTAAAATCTTAAAAACAAAACTTAATCACGGTCGTACCTAAATATAGGATATAGGTATTTTTTCTGAGTGCGGAGAATCTAAACGGGTCCTTATACCAAAAAGAAACACACTAAAGCTCGGAACTGGAACCGATATTTTGAGTTTTTTGAAAATGAGTATTTAAGAATCGATTTTATTGGAACCGAAAAGTTCGAAAAGAACGGAAACATCGTATCGGTACAGTATGGGCTCTAAGATTTGTTTGGTATCTTACAGCATAACCTTCACAAAGAAGATTGACCTAAATGGTGGTCGATAAAATTCCCTAAACAGCACACAGGGTATTTGATATTCCATTGAATATAATTATTCAATTATTCATTAATTAATTCCATGAATTAATTTAGAAAATTTAAATAATAGAGTTTAGGTCAGGGGGCTCAAAGTTTTTAAATTATTTTCCTTCCTTAAGAAGACCACTCGAGGGTTAATCAGGTTAGGGATTTCATACATTGTAAGAATTAGATTGTCATAAGGAATTAGCCTTATTGTAAAAATGAGTTTAATGTCATAATCATAATAGTGCAAAATACTATCCAAAATTCTCTAATGAGAACTCAACTCTCATCTAATCTTAGGTATCTCATACAGCCATCTCATATGAGAAGTCGCTCAGATAAGAGAAAATTCAGAAAAGTTTGGGGTTAGGGAATTTCTAAATTTTCCCGAATTTTTTGGGTTATTTAAACGCTTTCAAAGAATCATTCTCTGTGAGGAATTACATGAGAAATATTTAATTTCGAAATTTTTTATCAATTGAGCTCGTAACATTCCGAGAATTTTCAATTGTCGGAAACCCAACACCCGTGCCCATCTGTGCTCTAAAAAATCTGAAGTAGTAAAAAAATCATAAGTGTTCAGCCGCCCGTTCCTTAAACTTATCGAACCATGGATCAAAGCTTCTTTAATCGTTGAATCAATTTGGCAAACAAGCAAATCGATTAAACTTGAGACCTTCTCAGAATACATTTTTTTATTGAAAAAAGATTCAATTTACGATGCACCCTCCGTATTCGCTAAGTCAATCATACGTCGTCAATCATACGTTTTTCAAAACTCAAAACCAAGATGAAAGGAGCATTTTATGATAATATCCCAGCCATTCAAGCAACCGTAACCGAGGTACTGAAGAATATTCCCATTAATGATATAAAAAAGTCTATGCATACGCTGGTTCATCGTTCCCAACGCTGTATTGAGTCAAATGAAACCTTTTGTTTTTGTGATTATTGCAAGGCGGTATTGATGAGATTGTAGAAATCATATCATATCATACCTGTATATAAATTCAAGCGTCACCAAGCCCACATACTAGCGCTTATCCCGAAAAAAGCTTCAAGTTGCTACATTTTACAAATAATTTTGAATTCACAACTAAATTGAATTTGTTGAGAGTTTAAAATGAATGGGTGTTGCGATAAAAACATTTAAATATTTGCGCCAACGCCAAGCGGTAAATTTTTGGTATTTTTTTCGCTTGTGGCTTACGGCCACACTAATCGCACTGGCTTGTTTGTAAACAAAATTGCAATTTTTCTTCAACAAAAAATGCTGGCCTCTGCCACTTTGCCTATTTCCCTGCCCACTCTACACCAGCCGCTACACTCCAAGGTCTCCAACTACCTGAACAATCAAAGGCGCACGGGACAATTCTGTGATTTGCAGCTGGAGCTAGATACGGATTCGGATGAAGCGGCTCCGCCATGTTTGAGTGTTCACTTCTGTGTGGTGGCTGCTCAAAGTCAAATGATTGGTGGCAATCCAAAGCAACAACAATTCTCCATACACAATCCACTCAAGGTTACCATCAAGGATTTCAATTGCACTCAGTGCCTGCACACAATTGTGGATTTCTTCTATGAGGATATAGTGTCGGTGTCCAAGGAGCATGAGGCACATTTTCAAAATTTGGCCAAAATATTGGCGGTGACAGAGCTAATGAATCTCTATCAAATTGAGCTGGAGGAGGAATTGGTTATAAATGGAGAGGAGGAGGAACCCATTAAAAAGTCCGAAGATGTGTTTGAACAGCAGCAGAGTTATTTTAAGGTGAGTTCTGAACTTACTTTTGAACTTAATTTACCTAAATTTCATTATTTCAGTTGAAGAACCCGCGAGCCGTCAAATGCAGCAGCAAAATCAACTATTGCATTGGCTGCGATTTCAAATGCTATCAGGTCCAGAAAATGATTGAGCACATGAGCAGCTGCGAACCCTCACATCTAACCTGCTCCCTGTGTGAGGTGGGTTTCCTAGATTGGCGGGAATATGATAAACATTTGCGTCGACATTCGGGTGATTTACGCAAACCCTTCTTTTGCCTGCAATGCGGCATACGTTTCACCACACGAGCTGCCTTACTGGTGCATCAACCCAAACACTCCACAGAGACGCCCCATGTGTGTCCCCACTGTAACAAGGGCTTCAAATGGAAACAAGGTCTTAGCAATCACATGCTGGTCCATAATCCAGAAAAACAAATGCTCTGCGATGTCTGCGGCTATAGCACCACCCACATGAAGGCCTTGAAATCTCACAAATTATTGCATACCGGCGAGTATTTCGTTTGCACTGTGCCCGGCTGCAAGCATCGTGCCAATCGCAAGGAGAACATGAAATTGCATATCGAAACCCATAAACAGGGACGAGATTTTATTTGTGAAATTTGTGGCTGTAAATTTAGTCAGAGCAAGAATCTCAAGCGGCATGCCCTCAAGCATACGGAGAACGGTCTAAATCGCTATAAATGCCAATTGTGTGGCTTTAGCAGTCATCGTTCCGATAAGATGAAAGAGCATGTTCAGCGTGTACATACCGAAAAGGCGGTGCAATTGGAGCTACCTGAAATAGTGGACAGTTCGTTTGATGATTTTGTATTGCCTTTGATTGATGACACATTGCTGGGTGGTGAAGTGAAGTCGAAGAAGGAGGCTAAACCCAGACGCAAGCGGGCAGCAGATGTGGCTATTCCGCCAAAAGAGAAACACCTTAAGACCTTGTTGCCCAAGGGAGCGGTTAAAGAAAGTTGAACAATATTTACAAATATTTGTTGAAAGAAAAAAATTGTTAAGATCCATAATTTTAATAGATGGACTGCATTATTGTTTTAAATTTAAATATTATCTAGTCAGTTAATAAGAAATAAACACAACTTATTTTCATATGAACTTAAACTTATTAAAAACTATGTGAGATTGTCAATAACTCTGTAAGAACAGAAAACTATTGGTAGGTGATACCTAAAATATGATTTATGTATCACTAATAAAAGAGAATTCAAGTACCGAAAACAGTATTTATCAAATGTAGTTTTTTAATTTATCGTTTAAGAGTTTTGACTAGTATTCATATTCATAATTTAAAAAAAGAAGATCCGGAGAATCCGACTCGTCTTGTAGCGATTTGAAACCCCCCCTTAAAAATCAATCACCGACTCGACATTGTTTGCAGGTTTAATTCCCTATTAAACCAAATTGGTCAAATTTTAAATAAACGGCCCATCGCTGAACTGGGCTTAAAAATCAGTTTTTTGAGCATTTCAAATCCATTTCTTGATATGTCAATGACAATTTTCGGCTCCATTTTTCCACCAACTATGATAAAGAGTGTTGTATAAACCAAGGCTGCAAAACCGGTCCGGAGCCGAACCCCTAAAAACCGCTTCGATTCGCGTTTTGTGGGTTCCACGAACCGGACCATGAACCGAACCTCTTACATTTTGAGCCCTCGAACCTAAACCCGAACCGGACCACTTTTTCAAAAAATAAGGTTCGGTTCACAATATTAAGTAATTCTACATATGAGATTATTCAAAATTAAATCTTAGAGTCACTATGTCTGATTGTTAAGAAGGAAATAAAGTTAAAAATATTATACATACATTGAAAAAAATTAAAAATTTTTGGAATAGAAATAAAAACGAAGACCTAAAAAATATTGCGCTAAATTCTCCAGGAAGATATAGATATATACACAGAAGAAAAAAAACCAGAGATATTTGGAATAAAATGAATTCCAATCGATGTCAAGAACAAGATGATTACCTTGTAAGAATTTCAGAATTGGAGAAATTCTTGTCTCGATATAGGTTTTTTTTTTATCAATTGATTGATTTTTGTTTGTTAATAAATGTTAAGAGAGTAGCCAAGAAAAAATTCCCAACTTTTAGTTACTTTTCGTTTATTCGCTGACATTGCAATTCCGAACTTGTTTTAATCTATATGATTTGATTTTCAGATAGGATACGTACTTGAAATGAGACTTTTAAGATTGATACACGAATTTAAGGATTGTTTTAATCCTTCGTACTTGTTTAAAGTACACTTATGTTCGTCTCGTACTTAAAATTTTAATTTGAAGGTCGGAATCTGAAAAAAACTGATATTTATCTAACTAAATGACTTTTGTCGGCTATGGTATCAAATTTTTTATTATCAATGATTTAAAAAATTATAAATATCTGATATCTATATCCTATACATATTTTACCGGTTAAATCAGTTGGAGTAAAGTTTTTCAAGTGTTTTAAAACTTCGGCACAGTCGAAGTTAGCTTTGCCTTCTCGTTTTTATACACTTGAAAAGTGTATATTAATTTTGCCCAGAAGTTTGTAACGCATAGAAATATTCATTTCCGACACCATAAACTATATATATTCTTGATCAGGACGACGAGCTGAGTTCATTTCCGCTTGTCCGTCCGTCCGTCTGTCCGTCTGTCTGTCTGTTTCTACGCGAACTAGTCTCTCAGTTTTAAAGCTATTGAGCTGAAATTTTGCACAGAGTCTTCTTTTTACTGCACGCAACTAATATGTCGGAACCGGCCGGATCGGATGACTATATCATATAGCTGCCATAGGAACGATTGGTCTAAGAACTAGTTCTAGTTAGAAAAACTTTTTTGTTTTCCATCGTAGCGTCACTAATCTTGGTATATGTTAGTTTTATATGCTTTCACATAATTCTGGAAAAATGTATCGAAATCGGATCACTATAGCATATAGCTGCCATAGGAACGATCGGTCGAAAAATAAGTCTTTGTGAGAAAAACTTTTTTGATTTCCATCGTAGCGTCTCCAATCGTAGTATATATTTGTTTTATATGTTTCCACACAATTCTGAAAAAATGTATCAAAATCGGATGACTATAGCATATAGCTGCCATATAAACGGTCGGTCAAAAAACTACTTCTAGTGAGAAAAACTTTTTTGTTTTTTATCGTAGCGTCCCCAATCTTGGTATATATTAGTTTTATATGCTGAAAAAATTTATCAAAATCGGATGACTATAGCATATAGCTGCCATAGGACCGATCGCTCGGAAAATGTGTTTTACTAAGAAAAGATTTTTTTATGGTATCAAATTTTTATTATCAATGATTAAAAAATTTTTAATATCTGATATCTATATCCTATATATATTTTTCCAGTTAAATAATTTGGAATAAAGTTTTTCAAGTGTATTATTACTTCGGCACAGTCGAAGTTAGCTTTGCCTCCTCGTTTTTTTTAATATTTATTATAATTAGTTTGATTTTTTTAAATAATGTAACCCTAATACAAAATTTTTTACATGTTACTGTTACTTTTTTTATTAAAAAATAACACTGAACAAAAAAAAAACAAATTAAAAAAAAAAACACTCAAAAAACCATGTGCAAAGGTAAATTATCCCCTTTTGTTCTGAAATGTCTGAAGTAATGGCTATTAAGGAAATATTTTCCTCAAATCTTGAGCAAATTAAAAGCATGTGATATGCATTTGATTCCATGTTTCCGGCGTAGAATATTTATTTATTTTGCATAAATGTCTACGCATCTTCTGACTAAAAGTTTTCAAAAAGTTCGAAAACATTGAATTCGGAATTCCAAATAGTTTACGAGATATAAAGTTTTAGAATTATATCAGAAGATTAAACTTAAAAGTGCATTATAAAAAAAAACGGCAGCAATCCACACTAAACCCAGACTAACCAATCCTTTTTCGATAAAGGGGGCAGTCCCGTCTGGGTTCTGGTTCAAAGGTTCGTTTCCTGATTCAATTGGGGAAACTCAGTAAAATGCCCTAGAAGTATTTGCCATCAGCGATAGAAATGTGTTTTTAAGACAACTTGTTTTAATTTTATCCACATGTTTTGTGACACACAAAAAGCAGCATAATTTCTTGAACAACATAACAAGCTGAGGCCATGTAGCCAATTCAGTAATTTTCCACTCCTCATGGAAAATTCTGAAATTCCATTTATAAACTTGTAGCTAGAAGTGGTTACAATGTTGTAGGCCATTTATATTCTTATCTCCAGAATGCTTGATTAATTCTAATGTCTTTCTATTGCGTTGTGCCTCAAGTGACACATCATCGAACTCTACCTGCATACAACCATAACCAGAGCAATATTGGCCGATAATAGCAAATCTTATCACTTCAATGAGACGAGAGAGAGATACGTAACATAAGTTGTTTATATGAAAAAGAATACAAAAAAAACAATCAGACAAATTAAAAGCTTCTAATTCAGAAATAAACAAAAGACCATCGTATTGGTAAGGAGAACTAGGTCAGGGGATAACAAGGTGGTTCACGTCGCTTTTCCCCCTCAAGGGTGTGTTTCTTATATAAGAACAAAAGTCACATGTATGTACACACATTTGTATCAGAATCAGATGGGGAAAACGTGTGCATGATGCAAATAATATGAAATTATTTAAATAAATGAACAAGCGAAAAAAAAATAAAACAAAAAATGTTTGACGTTGGGAGCCGTTTTTTTCTTTTGTTTTATTTAATATTTTTTATTTTTTTTGTTTACCGCGCATTTTGTAAACACAACGAAAATTAAATTGCGCAGCAAAAATTGTGTGAAAAGCTTGGGCCAAAGAAAAGCTCGTAGTGGGAGAGAGAGCAATAAACTTGAAGTGCTGCCAGAATGAGTATAAATTGAGAGAAAAGTGAGACGGCTTATCAGTGGCGCTCAAAAGGTGCGTGGGGGTCGTTGGAGGTTAAACATTTTTACAGAAGTTACCAAAAAGATAAGGAAAAAGTCGAAAGAAAAAATATATTAATTGAGTATCGGATCGACTTATCGCCTAAGTATATTGATAGATATAATTAATATTTTTTTCAAATCAGAGCTGCAAACCGGTTTTAAACCCAATCGACCAATCAAGTCAAACAATTGCCAAACCTGTTCCGAAACGAACTTTTTCAAGCTATAGACATTCAAATCAGGTCCTTATCAAAATTGTAAGAAACATTAACAATTTCTGACCTCAATTTATGCCAAATTTATGAATATTTTTTGTAAGCTTCTCAATACTTTATCTTGAAAAATAATTAATATAATTATGAGGTACAATTGTACCCCGGTTTAACCAGTTAGTTTGATTAAATAACACTAGGCAACATGTTCCAGTTTATAGAAGGAGTGTTGGTGATTCTACTTAACAAAATGATACATCACGTCTGAATTTTTGGCAATTTGAGCATGTATTTGGTAAACATTTTAAGGCATGTTCTGGTGGCAACCCATACGTTTGTTTTTACCCCACTTTATATTGTAGGAAAGATTTATTCTTTAGCGTTAAAATAATTTATCTCAAACAATTTTGCGATTTTTTTCAACAAAGATATAACATTTTGAATACAAGTATTCGAACCGATAAAATGTTTCCTTGCCCACAAGTATACTATGGGTGTCGTTGAGAACTTTCATTATAATTTAATAAAAACTAATAGGCGATGAACTGCTTTTAGATTAGCATACTTTTAGACAGCAAAATTAAGTATTAAATTAAGATGGTATATCTTCGTTTAAAAAACTTTGGATAACTTTAGTTTACACTAGAGGTGGAGAACTATCGATGGCACTATCGGCACTATCGATAGTAGCCTTCCACTATCGATAGTTTTAGATAGTATTCTTTAACCATCCCGCCAGCTTTAACCATCAATAAATAAGTAGCTCTTAAAAAAATACAAATAATTGCGTTTAAAAACGTTATTTACCAAATATAATCTCATCAGAGTTGATTAGTCAAATTAATCTAAATGTTTCTTTTGAACCGACTCGTAGGGAATAACCCTTGTACTACTAACTTGCATGCATGAGCCACGCAACGGCTATTGCATAATAAACTCTATCGAGTAATTAGCTTAGAAAAATCTCTTCCTGGAATCAAAACCTCTTTTTTATTGTATTTAGTCAGTAGTTTGCCTTAATTTAGTGTTTTCCTTCGCGTTTTCGTGTAGCTGAGCATCACGGCCGGTTAGGCGGGAGGTGGGCTGTTATTTTGCCTGGGGTTCGCGCCTAAGAGGCTTCGGCTTGGTGACGCTTAGGCCACTTGAAGATTCCAAAAATACGATTTCCAGAATTATTTGAATGCAAGCATCAGAGTTTTTTTTTAAATGATATGATACATATATATAATCGGAACCCACAAGTTAGTTAGTTTAGTTTTTTTAATAAATTATTAAAAATTTATGCATTTTTTACCATAAGCGTTTAAGTTACCAAACTATCGAAAACTATCGTAGACTATCGATGGTTTTCAAAAAACTATCGTTGACTATCGATGGTGCCGACTCTCGATAGTTCTCCACCTCTAGTTTAGACCCGCAAACCGGAGCTTCAAAACAAGTTTTTTTCAGACCAGGCTTAAATACTGAATAATAAATAATAATTTCATCAACTAATTTTTGATTAAATCTTACCATTAAGAATTGATTTGTGAAAAAAAATACTGTTAAAAATTTTTAACGATAACTATTTAAGTAATAAAGTTTTATATTATAATTTCTGAATTTTCTGAATTTTTGTTTCCTCGAACAAACGAATTTAATAAAAATTATACTTATAAGTATTATTTCATCGAGAAACAGGTTTATGTTCACCTATTTTTTTCAAAAGAGGTTCGGTTCGCAGAAAAATAAAAGTCGGAATTCCGGGTTCGAACCAGCCCTGATAAAAAGTTCAGTTCAGTTTTCAGAGCTTTTCAAAAGCGTTTCTATTCACATGAAGTATTGTGCCGAAATAAGTTTTTATGACAACTGGAAAGAGGCATTATAGAATGGTTTTTGAATGGAGCGAAATTTCAGTGTTCTCGAAATGAATTCGTTATAATAGTTCGTAATAGAGAAGTTCGACCGTTGTTAGAATTTTTCATTGACCTGAGCTAGTAATTGCAAGTAAGATTATGATATCTATGTCAAAAAAAAAAAAATTTTAATTCGAAATTTGGAAGAGTCGGTTATACAATTTGGTACACAAATATGTTGAGTATCATGAGTACATTCATCTTGTCATAGACATCTGAGCTTTACAAACATTTGGGCAAGAAAATAAACCCTTTTGAAAAAAATGCCAAATACCTCACTGAGCATAAACTCAACAGAATCAAGAAATAAAAGCTTGCTAAAAAAAAGGCTAGAAAATTCTACAGTCCAGCCACTCAGCCACTGCTCTCACTCTCCCAAACTGTTGGAGCAAAAGCTCCACTGCGCGTATAAAAGGCAGTCCCATGGCCCCACAAAGTTCAATTCCATTCGCGTCTCTGCTGCGAGAAGTGGAAAAGTGATACTTAAAGTAATCCAAGAGAGGCAAATCCAGGCCTAGCTAAAAAAAGAAAAAAACACCTTAAGTTACAACTCCAGATCTCCATCTCCACACAAAAGAAAAGAAGGAATCCCATCATGTCCGAGACAAATTTTGATAAGTACGAGCACTACAACTTTGACCATGACAAGCACATCTTCTCCAATCACGGCGGCAAACAACGCTCCAAGAAGGAGGCAGATGAGCATACCAATCATTTTGATCCCTCTGGACACTCGAGAAAGATTCTCACCAAGCTCATGAACACCAACAACAATAACATTAAAAAGGCCTGCAAGAACTGATACAAAGCCAAGAAGTAACTGCCTTAGAACTAAGAGAAAATCGGGAAAAAAACGAAAGAAAAGTGTGAAAGAAAATCATATCGAATTTTTAAGGTTACAAAGGAGAGGCAAAAAAAAAAAAAGAAGGTAGAAATCAAAGCACAGTCAGTAGCAGCCAAGGCGACGGAGGCGGGCGGTGTGCAGGCTGCACTGCTGGAAAGAGAAACCCCACTGGAAAGAGAGAAGAAACCGAGAAAAAAAAAACCACTAAGCAAACAAAATCTTTTGTGAATGTTATAATAATTATTTTCTATTATTATTATTTATAGCAAAACACAACACAAAAAAAAAAGATTAAGAAAAAGAAAAGATATTACTATTTACAAATTTAACTTTAAACTTAATTCAGACTTATAATTTTAGTTTAATTAAGCTTTATGAAGTTTGCTTTAGGTATTACATATAAAATAAAAAGAAAACCAAAACTGAAAAGACTAAACAAAATTTTTCATTTAATTTTTATTTTACAGCGAATTTACAGCCCAGGTGTAGGTGTGTTGGTGGTATATGGCCCCCTCTTCTGTGTGTGAGTGTGTGTGTGTTTGAGTGCATATTTATAGCCTTTTAGTTGAACTCATTTGCACTTAGCTCAACGCCTCGTCGATCCTCAATGCAAACTGCAACAGCTTTTTTCTTTGTTTTGTGCAATCGCACATGCACATACATACAAATACATACAATACAAACATATGCACTTATTTAGAAATTGTTTTTTTTTTTTTGTGTTTTCATTTCGTAACGGAAATATTCCCGTGACCTTCCCTCCAAAATAAAAAAAAAAAAACCGGTCTACATATAAACAAACAATTGTACATACATATCTTCCGGCTGAATAATACATGCTGAGAGATTTTTATTTACATCAAAAGTTTGATCAACTTTTGAAAAAATTAGACATTCAGTACGAAATTTTATTGAATAGCATGAAGTGAATCGAATGAGGCAAAATAGAATTGCAAATGTTTAATTTTACTGCTGCACGTGGCGGCTACGCCCCTTGGTCAGTTGGGCGGGAGGTGGACAGTTATTGCCTGGGTGATGCTTGTGCCAGTTTAACTAACGAAAAAAAAATCATTACTTAAGTAACTTTTCACAGTCTGAACTGTAGATGGGCGCGGGAAACAAACTTTGATAACGTCTACCATAACCATATCTGCCCAGTACCGATCCCGAATCCCCAATCCAAACATTCAATTCAATCCTGTCCCGTACCTAGAACATTTTTTAACTCATTCCCGACTTTTTTGAATATTATTTATGATGGAAACACTTCTTTAAATTAATGCATATTTAACTTCTTCTATAAAACAACAGGAAATCAAACCGGATTCCAAACCGATTAAAACTTAGAAGCAGAAACGTAAACGGAACCAGAATTTATATTGTTTGAAAACAGATATTCGAAAAATATTATTATTAAAAACGAAAACAAATGAATCATTGTACCGGTATAGTTTCGGTTCTGAGCAGGAATTAATCCCGAACCGAATATCGGTTATGGTACCGGAAAAGGTTATATTTGGGATTTCAGATTATTTCGGTTTTTGGTTCCTAGATTTTTATTTCGGTATAACGGTATAATATAATATAATTATAATATAGGGATTATTTTTTTTTAAAATTCAAAATTTTTAATTATATGTAGATATCCAAAAAAAATAATGAATGTAATAGAACTAAAAAAGGGTTCTAAGAATATCTTACATAAAAAAGTTTTTTTTTAATATTCCGATTTTTTGCCTTTTTTATTTTTGGACGTACAGTTTCGTTCGGGTATTCAGTGGTATCCCTACAACCTAGAATTAAGGAATTCTATATTCTTATGTCGCCCAGACAAATTTTCATTTCATTTTTCAGAAAGCTCACAAATATTTCTTAATAATGGCCCTGAAATCTGCCTTATCTCCGCCAAAATTATAAATCTTTAGTGATTTGGATAGATTTGAACACATACTATAAAACTACGGTCCAAAATAGCTTATAAAAGGCTGGTAAAATATTTAAATATCAGCATTAAAAAACACAAAAAAATGGTCTGCTTTTTAGATATTTTTTTCTATATCTTATATATTAAAAAGAGAATTTGATTCTGGCTATTCTGTAAGGGTGAATTTCTGAAATGTAAAACGTTCTTCTCAGTGCACTGAGAATACATACACTGCAGTGTATGTATTGCTATTTTACCAGTTGAATATTTCAACTGGAAACCAAAACAGTACCGGTATTAGCGTTTCGGCATTATTATAACGGTTAACGGTTTTTTCGGTTCTCAAAAAAAAAATGTAATATCGGTTCCGGTTTCGGTTCCGGTTTGGTATTATTCCCTGGATCTGAGTTTTTTTCTAAACTCAGTTATATTGCTATAGGGTCTACTACCTTTGAACAGGGTTTACGAGTGTTTTTTTTTTTAATTCTGAAAATAAAACCATAAGAGCTTTTTCAACTTGGTTTTTTGTTTTGTGTGTATAAGAAAATACAAAAAAAACGTTTGGAATTCGAGGGCTGTTCAAAAAGTTATCGGCCTGCCAATTAAGATAAGTTGTTGCTGGAAACGTAAAGAGGTTATGTCAGAATTGAGTAATTCGGCCGTACCTCTTTCAATATTTTTTTGAGAAATATCGGCAATTTAAAAAATATTAATTTCAAGTTTTTTTTGTGTTTGTAAAAAAATAGTAAAAAAAGTTTTTCTTTGATTAGGATAGATCGTCAGTAGAACGGCGCAACAGTAAGGGAAAAAGGTTCAAAAAAACGCGTTAAAGTTTGAGCAACGTAAAATATAACTTCAGCGAGAACATTGCTCCACAAAAGGCTAATCTAACCATTTTGAGTTTTCGAAAATGGTTTGAAGGGAATGAAAGGGGAATAAGCTATAATAAAAATGCAAAACAAAAAAATCTAAAAAAATTTGATCAAAGGTATAAGAACTTGGTATGAGCTGTGACTAATTAAGCTTAGTAGTTTTACAATTTATCGGTCTTTTTTTACGGTTGAACTTTAAATTACATATTGTTGTATTGTGTTTTACGCATGCCACTGAAATTTCTCAAATTTTTATAGCCTTAAAAGTTGGTGCATAATATTGTGATTCATAAATGCATCTAATAAAGTCAATAACTTGAAGAATGGATTATTTTTATGACCACATCTGATACAGATTCACGAAATTGATGTTTTAAATTACTTTTCTCTGACCTCGTATTTAACAAAAATTTCCTCTTAAGGTCCACTCTAAAATTATTCTCCATGCTCCCCATTCTCTCAATTTTGCCGGCTTTTTTAAATTGCGTCTTTGTTGATATTTGGTATACAATAAAAACAGAAACAGACAAGGTTGATCAGGTGGTTGTCTTATTTATATGATTGCATCGCATATTAATCATCACGATTAAATTTCGCCATATATTGCCTTGTATTAAACAAATTTTTGATTGCCTTTATCAGATATTTTCTAGAAAACACTCGAGCTTTTATTCGAAGGTCTCAAACAAAACAACAGATAAAAGAGCTTATTTTTAGGGGAAGAGAGAGAACAACAAATAAGAAATCTAAACAAATGTGTAAAAACAAACTTGTTTGTAGCCGGTGCGTTATTTTTTGTCAATAAACAAATGACGCATTAGAAATTGTACAATCTATGGAAAAAATAGATTTGTTTTTTTTTTGGCTAGAAATATTGAAAGTTTGATGAGTAGTGCCATAAAAGTTAATGAGAAACAAAATAAATTATATGTAATAATAACAAACTTTCGTCAATAGCCCCCAGACTGAATGTCTAAGTGATTTATGGTTTTCAGTTGAATAACCTTAACGACAATTGATTTGAAATAATAATAAATAAATTCAAATAGAGCAGAGAAAAACAGGTTTTTGGGGTTACAGCTAATAGAACCCAGCTGGTAGTTCACTTTTATATTATTCTTATTTACATTCAATTTAGATTAAAATAAATTTACAAGCTTTCAACACATAAATGCCTATTCTCAGATGACATACAAATTATTTAGGTTCATATGAATAGAAACACTTTTGTAGAGCTTTGAAATCAGAATGCTTTTGAACAGCTGTCTTATTTACATGAAGCATAGTGCCGAAAATAAAATTTATGTCATTTGAGAATTGGCCTTAACACATAAAGTGTTTAATCATAAAATGTATCAAAATAATAAAGAATCATTTAGCTACTTCAATTGAAACTAGTCACTCACAATTGTTTGTGTTTTATTTAGAAAGAATCAATGCTGGCCTTAGAAAGCATACATGAACCTGAGACATGATAATGATCATACCATACCTAGATACAACATTACATACAGAGCAAGTAAAACATTCGTTCAAGCCCGACTGTAGAAAATGTAGCGGCCAAGGTTTTTAGACCCTTGAAGTTCCCTTTATTTTCTATGTTGCTATTGTGAAGGCTGCCGGTAGCGCTATGGCACCGATAATAAATAATGCTAACTACATTATATATCAATAGTCTCAGATATGAGTTTTAATCAAATAACGGGAGAGGCCCTGAGATATGGCCATTTCCTGAGAACAAATGTATATTTTTGGTCATTGCTAGCGATCTAAGTGATAGATCCTCATTAAAACCATCAAGGTATTACAGTTTGCTCAGTTCGCTTTAGTAAAGAAGTAATGGCTGGTTTGAAGTGCCGTTCGTACGCTACTAAAATGGGAAGTCAAATTTGAAATCAAAATACCATTTCTTTATTTTCAGCTGTGTTTGCAGTGTAATCAAAAAATGTTTGAGGCATAAAGAAAATCGGAATATTCAACCATTCTAAAACAGTTTTTGCCAGCTTCGTAGAGTGGTCCGATCGTCCAAAATGTTTGATTACATTTTTTTCCACTACTACAAATCGAGCCAACAGGACTATGGTAGGGAACCTTGTCCACCTTATTGACTACACTGGGAAACTAAACAGTCCTTCCTCTACGCGGATGGAGGATGCAAAATTGGTTAAGGTTGGTCGCACCTTAGCTAAGTATAAAGCTATTTTTTGGCCATTTGAATGTTTTTTGAGAAACAAAATTTTTGTTCAATGAAAAAATGGTTGTCCAATGGTTATATCCAGAGACCTCGGTAAGGTACAATATCGATGTCTATAAATATACTATACATAAGGAAAAAGGTATCCGAACTTTTCAGTACCAAGTTTTAAAGTTAGTCTGTTAGAGCAGCGATAGGCAGACCTTGGCTGTTGTGGCTCAGAATGGATCTGTATGAACAGTTGCATATGTAGTTAGAAGTTAGCTTCTTCTGTTTTTTTTTTCGAAGACATTTTTGTTAATCCCCGAGACTAGGCGACTTTAATTTTTTTAATTGTGTGTTGAGAGAAAGTCATTGATAGGCTTGTCATTGGATGTCCATCGCTGATTTCTACTTATGCAGATCAAGTTTAGTATTCAAATTTGGAAATTTTCCGGCCGCCCCCCACCACCACAAACTCCAAAAAACTGTCCGAGCCACAATATAAAAGTTAAAACCTTGTGACCTAAAACGGAAGTTAGGCAAGTACAAGGCTTTTCGGCTTCACTCCACTATCGTTTAAATGATTGGGAAGCGATATATGGTGAATCAATAAATAAGAATGATTACTATATGAGTGTAGAAGGTGCGAACATTCTACATACAAAACTGTGGGGGCCATGATGTTTTTTATACCCGTTACTCGTAGAGTAAAAAGGGTATACTAAGTACGTGCAAATGTATGTAACAGGCAGAAGGAAGCATCTCCGACCCCATAAAGTATATATATTCTTGATCATCAATAGCCGAGTCGATATAGACATGTCCGTCTGTCCGACTGTCCGTTTGTCTGTCCGTCTGTCTGTCCGTCTGTATGAACACCTAGATCTCAGAGACTATAAGAGCTAGAGTTACCATTTTTTCAGTGCAGACTTTTATCTTCTGCACGCAGATCAAGTTTGTATCAAATTTTTGCCACGCCTCCTCCCGCCCCCGTAATATGAAAAAAACCTCATTTCTCCCACAATTAGAAAAAACCAAATAGAACTACGCTTCCTTTTGCTAGGCTTTAGCTGGTAATCCAATTGATACCCACCGTTTTCGAAATGCTATGGTATATATTGAATTTTTTCTTGAACTTATGAACGACGCCATCAAATTCTTCTTTTTATATTAAGTACATTTATAATAAGATCAGATCAGCAAGGCAATAATTTGTTATATGGACGGTACCTGATTTCTATCTATATAATTAATATATTTAGATTTGGAATAGAAGTTATTTAAATGAAGAAGAAATTAAGAAATAGATTTCAAAAACAAATGGAAATATGGTAAGTTTCATTTTAGAAAGTTCGTTAATTCGGATTAGGGATCAGGCGTGATACTATATTAACCTTGAACAACTGAACCGAACCAAAACCGCGGTTTGGATTGCTACAAAAACCATATTATGAACCGAACCAGTGGTTGAAAAACTTAGTGAACCACAGAAACAAACCATTTCTTATATCGGAACGGTTTGACTCCCTGTTTAGAACAACATTTTCTTAGGTAGGTTGGAATTATTCTGTCATATCTTCGGTTTTAAAGGATTTTTAAATTATACCGGTACGTACCGGAAACAATAACCTAGGTACCAATACGGAACCGAATACCGAAAGAAACTAGAACCTTAACAGAAACTTTAATCGAAACATAAGTTTCGGTACATACCAGAACCGGAACCGAAATATGATACGTTTTGATTCCCTAGTTGAAATTGTTGTGGCCAAGAAGCACCGTCTAAAAAGGAGAGTGGAGATCGTCCGCTGGTTGAAGCGGTAAAAGAGAGTGTTTGCGAGATCCCACGTTTGTACCAAATAAAATTAAAATATTTAAAAGATGTAGCACTCTGTATATAAATTAAGGTAGTTCTGCCGGATAACACTCCATATTTTCCGGAAACTCAGCCAATAAGTACTTTTTCCAAAATTAATACCAAAACCCCTCGAAATATAAATATAGCTGAAATAATTATATATTTTTTTCAAATTTTCGTTAATAATGTAATAAAACAAAGATTTTTCGCTATAACTAGACTTTCGATTTTTCTTAAAATTTGGTTGTATGTTAAAGTTCTATGGTTGACATGTTCATTGTTAAATTGGGTTTTCTTTCTTCAAAACTAATGAGAGTTTCACGCTCGTGTACAAATATTTCTTATTTGGATCGTGAGTATTGCGCGTGCCACACGCCACACGGTACGTGCGAAAGGGGCGGAGGTTTAAAAAATACAAATCAATATCGGACTACGTGAAATATCTTTCTCCAAGACGCATATGTATGTTGCACACTTTCACCGCGAAAAAAAGTACAAGAATTCGGGGTAAACAACAATAAATTCTTGAATCTTAAGATTATGCATAAATGAATGGAATGGCTAGATTTGATGTGGATGCGGGACATGCTAATTGCATGTGACTAATGAACCGTTAAAGTAAAATCAAAACTAGAGCAGTGTCCCAATAACCAACGAAATGCACGCGGCCCACAGATTAGCACCTTTCAACGAGGCGGCGAAAAAAAAAAATCAAGTGAAATGAAATGAAAGATGTTCTAGATACCATTTCCCCGTAGTGGGTATTAGCACCTGAAGTTATACTGGAGCCAAAAGTGCAGATGCTGCGGTTAGTTGGCGAGTGAAGTTGAAACCGATCGGGCGTGTCTGCTCCTATCAAAAAAAAGAAGGAACAATAAGGAATAATGTCAAACTATCAGGAAATGTCAATGAAGCCTACAAAATCACGTAGTTGTACGGTCTTATGGATATTGGTATTAAGTATGTTACTCTTTGCCCTGACCCTAGCTGCAGTGAGTCTAACCTCAGCCAGAAGTGAAGCTGATGTTTTTATAGTGAATCGATTGTGGAAACATTTGGAAAAAGGTTTAGAAAGTGAGGAAGAAGAAGTACCAGCCACCGTGGAGCGTATAGCCAGAGAAGCATCTAATGCCAGCTCTCACAGCAACAACTACTATGAGGAACAAAGGGCGGTCGTTGTGAATGCCGAAAGCTCTGAACCCATTTTGGCCCAACGTCTAAATAACTTTGGTCCACCCCAAGATAGTGTAGACTCCTCAGAACAGGATCCTTACTATGATGCGGGCGATGATTATGGTGCAAATCGCTATTCTGAAGAAGATATTCCTGCGGAATCAGTGGAAGAACAGTCTAAAGATGAAGGTAGAGCCAGCCAGGCAACGTCTTATGACTCTTACTATGGAACTTGGCCTTATGGCAGGAATCCTGCACCTGTGGCTACACATTCTACACCCGATGTTAACAATCGAAAGCTACAGACCCCAACCAATCGGTAAGTAAGGCTTGCCTGTTGCTGATAAAGCAATAAACATTATTTTGAACAAAGGATTCTGTGTATAAATACTAAGGAATAATCGGACAAATGTTTGGAGCCAACCAAAATGATCTTTAGAGAAGAATTACTTTTCAAATTCTGCTAGATTTTTTAAATGTAATTTTTACAGTTAAATTTAATTTTCAAGATAATTTTTAAAGTTTTATTTA
>JAEIFT010000690.1:0-112351 GCA_018904225.1 Lordiphosa mommai | reverse complement strand
AACGAGACCGTCAATTTGGAATTCTCATTAAAAACTGATTTTACTTTTTGTTAATATTATAGCCCTAAGCTTCGTCACAGCGAAGCAATTAAAATTCTAAGAATTGTAAATACAGATACAAAGCTTAAAGTAATTGCGCAAAGATTCTGACCTAGACTGGCTGCATCCGCCGAATGCGGCGCGGTGGCACACACGCTGCGTCAGCCCATGGTCCGCTGGACTGTTTATCAGCGGATCGCTGCGTTGCAGTTTGGTCAACTGCTGTTGTTGTTGTTGGCTAGGTGTCGCGTGTATAAACACATCCGGGATTGTTGTACCATAATTGGGCCAACAGTTGTTGTTGTTGTATGGGGTCAATGTGCTATGCACGTGGAGGCTTGGGTGCAGGGTCTGTGGGGTGTGGGGTGGAGCGAAGCGGTAACCCCTCCCCCTAGAGTAAAGCGAGGCCAGAAGGATGAGGCTGGAGCGATGGTTTCCTGCCGTAAGGTAGGAATGAAGGTAGTAGTTCCACGGAATCGTATGAAAAGCTATTATAGCTACTCCGATGATTAACAAAGAAGCTTTAGTGCGTAAGCGGTTGAGTGGTGAACCGCCGATGTTGTCGGAAGTACTGCATTGCCAGGTTGTTTTGCCGATCGAGATGTGGAGTTTGTCTGAAAGTGAAAGTTTTTGTGTTGTGGTGTTACTTGTAAAGCTGGATGGGTTGGCAGCTTGACGTCTGAGGCTTCAAAGAAGACCATTTGGAGTTCCTTCATAGATTATCTTGTTGATTTCGATTGAGCAGTTTGATTGCGGATGATTGCTGTCCCTTCTATGTAGAATGGGTTTCTGCAAGGAGAGCTGAATTAGTGTTTTTGCAAATTATAGAGGAGGACGATGTTTTTCTCGGGTTGGGGTACTGATGGGATGATGTCCTTGTCAATAATGTGTATGTTGGTTGTTTGTTGTTTGTGATGTTGCCGATGCATTTGGATTCTTCTGCTGATGTTGTCTCGTAAGTCTCCAAACAATAATATACGTTTTCTATTCTTGGATTTTAGCGCCTGTAAGACTTTATTTTGTTTGTTTAAGCAATATAATTTGGTGATATTATAAATTTCGTTTTGTTTAAAGGCATTGGTATTAGATGGGCAAATGCGTTATTCTTCAGCTTAAGACTACTGGTATTTTTATGTTAAATATTATATTTGAGCTGTTATAGAATGCTTGTAACTCGAGTAATTCATATATGTGGTCGGTGGATTTTATTGATATATTTTCCCGATAAGTGCATTGTATATTTGTCTGTATCTCGTCCTCGTTTAGAATAGTTTTGGATATTATGTTAAGTCGAGCTAAATGATACTTTCTTCATTAAACAATATGACCATGGAGAATGTCTAAGTAGTACCCCAGTCTGTATAAGTATTGGATTTTTGTATGTCTTCTAGTACTTTCTTATTCTATTAATTGTTGTTGCTATAATTTCCGTTAATGTAGGTTGAAATGATTTGTTGCTTCCCTGTTATATGTTCTGTTATGTTGTAAAAGTTGTTTGAGACGAATATATTTAGTTCATTCTGTGAGCCAAATTGTTTATTTGGGTTTGTCCGAGAATCTTTGAATTTTCTTCAGATTATTTGTTAATTTCTAGAGTCGTCCAGTCAAAATTACGCCTGTTATAATTTTTATTACTGAGCCTAGTCCGTTAATAAGGCCTCTTTTTCTTCCTTTGTATGGGGGAGAATGTTTGAAATTTCGTAAAAGAGTCCTTTTGTTTTAATCAGTATTGTTGTTACTATTTGTTTGATGTTAGGGTCATCGTCTTGTTCAAATGTTTCACAGCTACTTGTGAAATGTCGTCGATATTCTTTCTTTTCAATTGCAGTAGTGTTGGTCATATGAGATCAAGTTTTTATAAGAACTAGGATTCTGCCTTTTCCAAGTTTTACTTCTATTGCTGTCGTGTCACAGTGTATGGTCTGGACATCTAAATTTTGTCCCAGTGTTAACAAATCGCTAACAATAATAAAAGAAATATAATTTTCGTTAGATATTCTACCACGAATATAATAAAAAGTGCTTATACTAGTATAATAAAATATGATTTTTTGTCTTTTCTTATAGTTAAATATATATATGTGTGTATTTATTATTAATATATATATATATATTTTTTTTATTTTTTTTTTTCTTTTTTATGTCCGCGTTTTATTTTTTATTTTGGACTTTATTTTTTGATTTTTATGTGATATAAAAAGTCAGCTTAGAATCCTCTTTACTCTATGCTTTGAAAATCTTAGCGTTATTTTGTTACGTCTGTTTTCTCCTGTATCTACTTCTTCATTTTGGTTAAGTTTAATGGGTTCTTGTCTGTCGGCGTTTAGCTTTTCTATTCTGCGACTTGTCACTTTATCTACTTTCTCTTTGATTTTTGCGAGAGTGTTTCTTTGTATTCGTTGAGCTTTTTAAGATATTCATGAACGTTATTAAATTCGGCTGATTCTTCGAATTCAATAGTTCTGCCTGAAAAAATCTCAAATGGCGTATTCTCTGTACTGAGTGAATGTAATTGTTGTATGTAATAAATGTTTCGGTAAGTACATCATCGTGGTCATGTAAAGTTTTGAAGTTTTTCTTTCCGCCAGAATGATTCTATATATTTCCGGGCGGGTGGAGTGGAGCCTTTCTACTGGAGCGTTGCTCGAAGATTGTTGAAAGACGTGATATGTAACTCGATGTTATATTGTTTACAGAAGTCTTTGAAAATTTGAGATGAAAATTCTGCGCCTTGGTCGCAAACTAATTTTCGTGGAGGTCCATGGGTAGAAATGAATGTTTTAAGTGCTTTGAGTACACTAATACTACTTCTTGTGTCAAGAGTGTAGCCCGCTGCGAAGCGAAAATTTGTCAATAATAGTGAGGATTTGTTTGTGGTTAATCGAGTAGATGTCAATGTGTAAAATATGTAAGGGTTTTTCCGGAATTTCTGGTTTTTGAAAATAATAAATTGCGGTTGCCTGTCATATTTGAGGGTTTGACAGACGTCGCAACTGTTTATGATCTTGGATATTTTTAATCGCATTTGTGGAAAATAATACGATCGTTGAAGGTGTTTATAAGTTTCCTCTATTCCTCTGTGGTTGCTGTTTTTGTGGTATTGTTGTATAATCTTGTCCTGTTCGTCGTTGTCAGTTAAATCGTCCACCATCTGGGTACATCTAGTTATTTTGTATATTTTTGTATTTGCAAAATACTTGAGTAGGAGGACTGTATTAGTTTGAATATGTTGTCTTGGGCAAATATAGCTGTTGTTTTATTTGGTTTAAGGTATTTTTTCAACAGTTCGGTTATGCTATTCTCAGTAAAATTCTTTTCTCTAAAGATTCTTCTGAGTTTGCCTTTGTGTCTGGTAAGGTTTATAAATTGTGGGCGGTCGTCGTGTTCGAAAAAGGAGCTGAATGTTGAATTCGTTAAATGGTTTTCCGAGATAGGAATGCCATCATTTAAGTTTTCGTCCGCTGAGTGTACCGTACTACCTGAAATACCAAGTGTCGAATGGATATCGCTGAAATTAGCTTCCATTCGTATTCGACATAAGGCGTCCGCATTTGTATTATTTTTGCCTTTCTTAAAGACTATGTCGTAGTAGAATTCTTCAAGCTTGAGCCTCCATCGGACAAGTTTGGAATTTGTTTCTTTGACATTCATTAGCACATCAAGGGCTTATGATCTGTGACTATAGTGAATTTTCGTCCAAAGAGGTATGGACGAAAGTATTTGGTCGCCCAGACGATTGCGAAAAGTTCTTTTCGATTGTTGAGTAGTGTGTTTCTGTTTCGGATAAGGTTCGACTTGCAGAAGCGGATTGGTTTGTCGCTACCAATTGTTCCTTGAGAGAGAATTGCTCCCATTGCAAAAATTACTTGCGTCAGTTGTTAGAACAAAAGGTTTTGTTAAGTCTGGATGTTGTAAAATAGGATCATTGCACAGTAAGTTTTTGCACTGTTCAAATGATTTGACGAATTCGGTCGTATGGTTAACTTTGTGACCTTTTTCAAACAAATTGTTAATGGTTTTGTAAGTTTAGCAAAATCTTTGATAAACTTCCTGTAGTATCCAACAAGTCCAAGAAAGGATTTTTATGTCTTTCTGGGTTTTTTGGGATTGGGAAATTTTTGACAGCATTGATTTTTTCTGGATTAGGTTTTATACCGTCTTTGTGACGATGTGACCGAGAAATCCAATTTCTTTTTCAAAAAGTGAGATTTGTCCAGCTGGACCTTAAAATTGGCTTGTTTCAATTTTTCGAAAACTTTGCCCAATTTTAGTATGTGTTCTTCGAGCGATGTTGAGAAGACAATAATGTCATCCATGTAAACAAGGCAGGTATTGCCTATAAGATCTCGGAGCACATTGTCCATGACTCTCTGAAAAGTGGCTGGGGCATTTTTCAACCCGAATGGCATTCTAACGTATTCGAAGTGTCCGCCTTCTACAGAAAATGCTGTTTTGGGGATATCATTTGGATCCATTTCTATTTGATGGAATCCGCTGGCAAGATCGAGAGTGGAAAAGTAGATGCAACGCCCTAATTTGTCGAATATATCGTTGATGTTTGGAATAGGGTAGCGGTCTGATATAGACTTTTCGTTGAGCTTTCATAATCAATGACCAATCTCCATTTGCGGATGCCACTTGAGTCTAGTTTTTGGGGAACTATCCACACTGGTGCACTCAAAGGAGAATAGCTTGGTCTTATTATGCCCTGCTGAGCATTTTATCTATTTGCTTACAAACTTCCTCTTTGTGGATGTAAGGGTATCTATAAGTCTTTGTATAGATGGGTTCATCGTTGGTTGTTCTAACTTTATGTTTTACCTTGTTAGTGAAGGTTAGGTTTTTGGTCTTCCCTGCAAAAAATTTCCTTATACTCTTTGCAAAGTTTTAGAAGTTTCTTCTTTTCTTCTGTGTTAAGCCCCTTCCAAAGGGATAAGGTTTCTTATTTCTGCGTCATCGTTTGTGTTTGGTTGTTCTACGCCTATATTATGAAACTCGATAAAATCGGAACTTTCATATTTATGTACCTCTAGCTGTTCCTCGAATAGAATTGATTTGTCTGTCTCGGAATCGTTACAGATTTCCATATAACTACGAAATTTTCTGCTTGGCCTGGTGAGATAAAAACATTATCTAGCACTTGGACTCTGTCTTGAATGAACTCGTCGTTTTCTAATGTTACCGGTACAGGTATCACGATCTTTGACTTAGCTTGGATATGGTAAAGCTTTTGGTTAACATTGTCTTTCAGATATATGGGTAGAGAAGCGTTTGGTGTGGTTAGTCTTAGTGTATCAGACTCAATATGGCCTTTTAGTTGTCTTTATAAAGGTCCCATCCGATTAGACCATCAAAGAAATGGTGAAATTTAAATGCGAGGAACTCGAAATTCCCTTTTTCTTTAAATTCTTAGAAGATTGAAACACTCCTTTTTCTGAAATTAAGTGCCGACTAAGAACGGTTTTTATTTCGATCATCGGACAGACTTTCTTATGGTTTGGGGAGATAAATTCAGGGTTGAGAAAAGATGCTGTGGCCCCTGTATCTATGAGGAATCTAAGGGGTCTGCCAAAGTTAGAAGCAATAAGTATGTAGGGCAATGTGCGACCAAACCTGGCGGAATTTAAATATCCGGTGGGTTTTGGTAACCTTGAAAATTTTCACTTTCGTTATTGGCTTCGAAATCTTCGATGTTAGTTAGCTCCACCATGTCTTCGTGACTATGGTCGGTTTCTTCTGGATTACAGAGTGTGGCTCGGAATTGCATTTCAACTCTCTGCATTCTAGACCTTGAGCTAGGGTAGACTTAATAGCAAGTTGTTGGGGTTGGTTGTAATTGGAAGTTTGTGGTACGTTGTCTCTTTGAGCATACCCTTGACCATAGTTAGTTTGTGCGTTTTGTGGTGGGTGGAAGCCCCTGCCTAAAGTTGTTCTGATTTTGGTAGATCTTCCTGCCGTCATGAAATGGGTTGTTATATCGGGTTATCGGTCCGGAGTTTTGGTTTCTTGGTCTGAATTGGGGATTGGGTTTGTGTAGTTGGGTTGGTAATTTTGTTGGTAGTTCTGTTGGTAATTTTGTTGGTAGTTTGATTGGTATCTTGGCTGAAAGTTTGGTTTTGATATGGTGTATAAGAGGAATGAGGTGACTTTTTGCTTTTTCTTTGATAGTATATATTTTGCTCTTTGATGCAATAAATTCATAGCTTCAGCCAAAGAGTTTGGTTTTGACGCCCTAACAGCCTGTCCTAGCGGGTTATCTAAGCCCGTCAAAAAACAGTCTAGGCACATAGTTGCGTAGAGTAGTTTTTTGAAGACACTGCATTTGGATCAGTTTCCTGAAGAAGAACGTTGTTGTTTAATGCCGATTGGATTTCTATTATTTGGTTGTGGAATTTTTGGACTTGTTGGCCTGCTTGGCTAAGGTTATGTAGATCCCTGATTAAAGATGTTTCTGTTCTTTTGTCTGAATAGTGTAGTCTAAGGTTGTTCTTAATTTCATCCCAAACGGGCGGAGTGCCATACATATTCAAAACCTCATTAGCTTCTCCTATTACCTTATTTCAATGGCTCTTAAAGAATTTGACCGTATGGTGTCTGATCTGTTCCTTTTATTAACAAAAGAATTTCTTCGACGTTATTGATAAATTCGTGGAGTAGGTGACTACCTCCACTAAAATTTAGTAGCTGATTAATGGGGTCGGGGATTCTCATTTGTGAAAAAATGTCGGTTGGTGTGGGTGTCATGTTTACTGGTTGCCCTGTTATTGGGTTATTAACAAAAGGTTGGTTAGGCTGAGAGGTGCTTGCTGTGTTATTAGTATTCATTTTACTTCGAGCAATGTTTTCTATTATTTTCTTCTGTAATGCAAGGTAAACTCCTGCTTCTAGAAGTTCCTTTTCTATACGGGAGGAACCTAAGGATTTTTGAATTCTTCTCTTTTTGCATCAAAAGGGTAAATTTTATTTGATTATGTTAATTATTAAACAATAAAATTTTGTTTGTTATGCACGTTACCATATATATGTTGCGAATATTGGATACTTAGAACTAATTCCTGAATACCATTTTTGCTTTGCCTCTTTTTTTTATTTTTTTTTTATTTTATTTTTTTTTTTTTTTTTTTTATTTATTTATAATTTTGTTTTTAATTTTTTTTTTTTTTATAAGTCTTTACTCACGCTTGTACCAAGAACAGAATGTATATCATGGTTCCCTCGCTGTCCGCTGCCTTATCCTTCGTAGTTGTGTTGATAATGTTTTTTTTTTTTTTTTTTTTTATATTTTATTTTTTATGCAATTTAGAACAAATAATCTTGTTGACTTTGTAGCTACTAGTGATATTCAGGCACTAGGCGTACACAAATATGTCAAGAGCCAACCGGTTTTAATGGTCGTGCTGCTCAAGAATCTTTCTTTTTATTCTTATTGCTTGTTAGTGGCGGAAGTTTATATTCATTAAACTTATATGCCGAGGAAGATCTACAGTGATATTCATTCACCTTCGTGTAGATTTTCTTCCTTATTTATTTATGTATTTTTGTATTTTGGCACTTTTGTTTGTGAAAAATAAATATTATTTTTCCACTTTTGTTTTTTTTTTTTTTTTTTATTTCACTTTATGTTTTTATTTTTCCTTCTTTTTTTTTTACTTGCACTACATTTAAAGGATTTTGACACCCGGACTTTCACGAGAACTGCCGACTGCGCCAGTTATGTACCGCCCCGAATAACGAGACCGTCAATTTGAATTCTCATAAGAAACTGATTTATTATGTCTCTTTTGTTAATATATATAGCCCTAAAGCTTCGTCACAGCGAAGCAATTAAAATTCTAAGAATTATAAATACAGATACAAAGCTTAAAGTATTGCCAAAAGTGCTGACACAGCAACTGGCTTGCATCCGCCGAATGCGGCGGCTCGGTGGAACCCGACACGCTGCGTCAGCCCATGGTGGCCGCTGGACTGCTGTTGTCAGCGGATCGCTGCGTTGCAGTTTGGTCAACTGCTGTTGTTGTTGTTGGCTAGGTGTCTTGTGTATAAACACATCCGGGATTGTTGTACCATAATTGGGCCAACAGTTGTTGTTGTTGTCATCGGGTTAATGTGCTATGCACGTGGAGGCTTTGGTGGTGCTGGGTCTGTGGGTGTAGGGTGGAGCGAAGCGGTAACTCGTTCGCATCCCGACTCGTCGCACTGTGCTAGAACAGCACCGACACCATGAAATGAGGCATCACATTGCACTACAAACGGCTTGTCATAGTTGGGATGGACTAAAAACGGAGCTGAACATAGCTTGCTCTTGATTAATTTAAAGGCGACTTGAGCTTGTTCATTCCATTGGAACGACTTGCCACGCAGCAGTTCTGTGAGAGGAAAAATAACCGAAGAGTAATTGGAAATGAAACGCTAAGAATATTCTAAGCTGTTTTTGAGATTTCGGAATCGGAAATTCATCAACAGCTAGAATCTTATCAGGGTTTACCTGGAGCGTACCCTCACCCACTAAATATCCGAGGTAATCAACCTTTTTAAGAAAGAACTGGCTCTTTTGGACGTTAATTGTGACTCCCGCTTTGCGTAATTGCGTTGCCACCTCCGACAGGTGCACTATGTGATCTTCAAAACTTTGAGACAATACCAGTAAATCATCTAGATAAACTAGAACATGAGATTTAAGCTGGTAGGGTATAACCAAATCCATTAATCGACTCATTGTTTGTGGAGCATTTGTCAATCCAAAGGGCATCCTTTTAAATTGATAAAGAGGTCGATAAGGAACGGTGAATGCGGTTTTTGAATGGGATTCTTGATCCAGACAAATTTGCCAAAAGGCGTTTTTGAGGTCGATCTTAGAAATGCAGTGCACTGGAGGAAGTCGACTCAACAGACCATCCAATATGGGAATCGGATAAGCATCCCTTATTGTGACTGCATTAAGTTTACGGGCGTCAAGACAAAATCGCACCTTTTCCGGCTTTACATGCAACGTAACAGGAGAAGACCATGGTGAAGATGGAGCTTCCTCAATTACATCTAATCTTATCATGCGATCTATCTCACTACACAAAAGTTGCTCCTTAGCCGGAGATAAAGGGTAAAACCTTTGCTTAATGGGTTTAGCATCAGCTGTGTCAATGGAATGTTCGATTAACGTTGTTAATCCCAGTCCATCTTTGTCGAACGTTGGAAAGAGATCTATTACCGTTCGTAATTTTGACTTTTGAAAATCAGACAGACTCAATTTCAAAATATCTTCTATCAGTTCACTCTCTATTTCGTGTACCGAAAATAGAAATACCAAATTTTCTCCAAAAATCCATGCCGCAAATGACGTTTTGTTTAATTGACGGTACTAGCAAAAACTCAAAGTCGGATTCTACCGAGTTGTAAGTCAGGGAAATTATTATTGTACCGGCCACTGTTTGGGTTTGACCATCAGCAGTACGAACAACGCCTTTCAACTTATTGAATGTCAAGTCTGCTGATATGATTTCTTGGGCCAGCGTTCCACCAATCACACTCTTATTAGCTCCGCTATCTAAAAGAGCTAAATATTCTTGATCATGAATCCCTTTGTAAGTGAAAGGTCGAATATCATTATTCTTGTGAACGATTGCAGAAACTGTAAACCTATTTATTCTACGCTTGCGTTCCCAAAATTCTCCAATACGCAATGAGGATCGAGATTTGACTAATTCGATAGCGTTAGCATTAAAAAAATGGCTTAGCTCGCGGACATCTGCTACGCCGGAGTTTTCCGGATAGTCGGTTTACATTTTCGCGGTTGCCAACTGTGCTTGTATATTTCTGGGGCTCCACAACCGTACCAGAAAATATGACGAATCTTTAAGCAATCTTGATATCTGTGACCCTGTTCGTCACAGTTCCAACATTTTAATTTCTCGATCGCTCTGACCCCACAAACTTCGTCTAAATTTTCGCTTCTTAAATCAGATTGCTCGTCCGAGTCATCTGCATGCAGAACAGTGTTAACAAAGCGCTTGGCTATATTTGATCGGAGAGGCTTTTGACCGAAAACTACGCAAAAATTCTTCGTGACGGTGACACTCTTTACGCAAAGTTGCTAAGTCAGACGTATCCACATGCAGCAGTTCATGCTTCAACTCGGGTTTGAGATTATGTCGAACTTCAGTCGTTATATCCCCATCCGCCATAGGTTCTCGCAACGAATCAGCAATTGACAGCATTGCATCTAAATTCATCGAAGCTCTCATTGTTACCTTGCTTACGACGACGCATGGCATTTTTAATATCTCGATCAGACCTCTGATCTTGATATCTCTCCTGCAACCGACTACACAATTCAAACCAATTCATGTGATTGGCCGTTCTGTGATCTCGCCAATAGAACGAAAGAGCAGGTCCTGAAAACAGAAGGTTGGCAAACTGGGACAGTAATTCGAAATTTCCATGTAAGCATTGCGATGCTAGACAGTTTACCCGATAAATAAAATCTTCGATGGGAATGTCATTAGCAGACCCACTAAATTTTATACGCCAATTAGAAATGACGTTCGATATCCTATCCGGACGATCCAATGACGAACCTCTTACGTTATCACTAACCTGTGGGAAGTCTAACCCTGTGACTGTTATTTCTAAGGTCACTACTACGAGGAATAGCTTGAGACATATCATTTCCCACTCGAGTTGGGGTTCATCACGTTCATCTCGTGAAAATTAAGATATATTTAACTGTCTAACGGCAGCACTAATTTGCTCAGTCATAGCTGCTGTCATACTAGCTTGAAAACTTTCCAATGAGTTGGAAATAAGTTGCTGAATTGTTTCTTCGGATGCCACATTTGAATCAGATGCGAACCGAATACGTGTATCACGACGAGCATTTGAGGTAGCGTTTTGTCGAGAGTTACCGATATTTGGTGTATTGCGTCAATTTGACCTGGTATTCATACGAGATTTCGGAACAGTTCCTGTCGGATTTTGTGAATTATTCGTTGCGCCTGGGCCACGTTGAGGTCTAGAGGGTGGAATCCTTGCTATCTCTTATTTGTATTAAAACTCGAGAGCAAGGCTGCCTACATAAAGGACAAGTTTCGTTGGTTGCTAACCAATCTAACAGACTTGATCTGTGGAATCTGTGCTTGCACGGGTTTTCTACGATATCTGTGTCAGAACCGATGTCATTGCAAGTGAAATTTAATAATCTTCTTCTTCTTTGGCCTGATATATCAATATCACAACCGATTGTCGGTCACGGCAGCTGCTAGTAATGCACGCCAGCCGCTTCTGTCTCGTGCGCGCTGGCTCCCGTTGTGTACACCAAGATTCTTAAGGTCTTGCTGCACCTGGTCTTCCCATCTCAATTTCGAACGTCCCTTCTGTCGGGGTCTCCCTAATTATTTCGCCTTACGACTGTACACCTTTTTTACTGGAGCGTTATCATCCATACGAGTGACATGTCCCAGCCAGCGTAGCCGCTGCAATTTTATACGCTTGGCTAGGTTTGTGTCCCCATAGAGCTCATACAGTTCGTGATTCATTCGGGACCGAAATTCATCGCCAACTTTTAAATGACCATAAATCCTCCGAAGAATTTTTCTCTCGAAAACGCCAATTGCCGCCTCATCCGCGGCTGTTAATGTCCATGCTTCTGCGCCGTATTGCAGGACTGGGATGATAAGCGACTTGTATAGCGCTATTTTCGTTCTTCGAGAGAGGGCTCTACTCTTGAATTCCTTACTGAGCCCGTAGTAGAATCGTCTTATCCTCGTTCACCGCTAGGCCCATCAGTCTAGACTGCTTCTCAATCTCTGAAAACGCCCTGCTTACCGCCCGTTCATTTGCGCCGATAATATCAATATCATCGGCATACGCAAGTAGCATTACATCTTTATAGAAAATGGTGCCCGATTTGTTGGCATTTGGGCACTGGCATATTATATACTCCTTCAGCAGATTAAAGAAGTCGCACGACAAGGTGTCGCCCTGCCTAAAACCTCTTTTGGTATCGTATGGTTCGGAGAGGTTCTTTCCTATTTTGACGGAATCGAACGTACTTTGCTGGTATACCAAAAGTAGACAGGGCGTCAAAAAACTTTGACCTTATCGGCGTGTCGAAAGCGGCTTTGTAATCAACAAAAAGGTGGTGGGAGTTGATACCTGTCTAATAGTGCTTCTCCAGGATTTGTCGCAATGTGAAAATCTGGTCTGTGGTGGATTTACCAGGTCTAAAGCCACACTGATAGTGTCCAATAAGTTTGTTTGGTCTTCGTCAGAGGGGGTCCGTATCCGAGGCATTTTTGTCGCAGTTTTCATTGGAAGGTCTGTTTTACGGTGGTGGGTACCAAGCCCGACGCACCAACCCTATTTAACCAATAAGGAGGGTTTGCCGCTCACGTTAGCCAGCAGCTTTGCGCATGCATCGCTCTGTTACTAGGGGCCACCACGAGGAGGTGTGAGACGACTTGAGACGCAGTAAGTCAGGATCGCGCTGGGTTCGCCAAGTTGAACCAGTCAGCAACTTTCACTGAATACATACGCCCCCATTAGGCCCCCTTTAATATAATATTAATTGTTGGCACTGGACCCTGTGCCGATGCGTGTTTCAGGGCGTGCACTTATAGCGACCCCCAACCAGAATAAAACTGATTTATTTGATTGGAAATGATAGCGATTCGCTGAAATCTTTAATAATTTCATTAATTTCAATACAATTCAATTTTCTCTATAACTTAGCTTACATTCGTGCTCCACACACGCCAATAGTCCCAAATATTAATTCTTCTTGCTTCTGTTCGGCTTCACACGTGAACTAAAACTAACTCTATAAGCAAAGACAAATTGTGCAGCAGGCTGTGGTCAGCAAACAATCAGAAGAAACAGTAAACTTCCAAGATTCAAAGGGAAGCGGCGATAGCAATGTGCTCAGTCGCGCTTAGTTACAAAAAATATACAGTTTCTGTTTGATCTTGACGGCCACGCAAATTTTACAGTGGAAAATTTAGGAACTTAATTCATAATTCAGTTCGCCCCTCAACATTCCCCACCCCGTAATTCACTAGCATTCGCGCTGTGTATTACCAACTCTAATGTCCAACTTGGCTAACTTGACGGCTGGTCGAGTGATGAGCCCTTCAGCAGTTTGCACTACGGCGCTTCGGACCAGGCCATCTCTTGCTCGGTGCACGTCCAATACGACACCCTTTGGCCAGCAGTTCCGATCTGGGTATCGAGACGGGCTTCAGGGGGGCAACTCGTGTTTTAGAAGCCACCAAACTGCAGTTGACTTGGCCATCCATTTCGGCCCGCATGTATACGACAGCGGCATAGGCGTTTATTCTGGCGTCGACAAATTGTGCATTTGCACGGCTGGTGCCGAGCTCACCCAGGTCATTCATCTAGGGATCCGAACGCCATTCAATTTCGGAACCAGGTCGAGCCAGTGCCTCCAATCAGCTTCATCTTCGGTCGTCAATGCATTGTCCCATCCTATGCCAGATCTCCATACGTTTTGAAGAATGATCTTGGCACGTATATGGAAAAACCCCAGCAGCCCTAGTGGATCAAATATTGACATGATCACACTCAGCATACGTCGTTTGGTTTGTCGGTCTCTAGCTGCTTTCAATACCAAGTCGGGCTTCACACGATGCTCCAAATGTCATAACCTGCATGACATACATCTCAGGAGGGCGTGACTGGTCACCATCGCGCCAAAGGAACTTCTGGGCAGCTTGATCCTCTGGCCGCACCAAGACTTGGTGGAACATCTCACGGATGTCTCCAGAAATGGCTATTGGACGCTCTCGGAACCTTATGAGAACGCCCATCAATGACGCCAGTGTGTCGTGACCCTTAAGCAAGCAATCATTCAGCGACACGCCATTAGCCTTGGCGGCCGCGTCCCACACCAACCGCGTCTTCTTCTTATTGGGATTTGTGACTGTAAAGATAGGAACAAACCATGATTTTGCGTTAAACGCCAACTCACTATCCTCCAGCCTTCGGACGTATCCCTTCAGCTTGTAGTCCCGCAGCGTGTTCATCCGCAGCGCACTCATCCTCTTTTGATCTCAGCGGGTTTTTAGAGATGCTAACGCCCATTGACTCCAACGAAAAATATTTCTTGAGGGCTTCATCCATACCTCGGGCCTCGCTACATTGACAGATGTGTAGGAGCCGAGGGTTTCTATTGTCTCTATTGGCAGCACGACCATATACTGCCCAGCCCAATCTGCACCGCGTGGCTATGACGTCATCACCATCCGATTCATGCAGCTCCAGCGGCACCGTCATCTTTATATTGTCCAGACCAATAATTACCTGCGCTCTCTGATTGTTGTACGGATGAATCGGGAGATCACACAAATGATTCTTGGACTTAAGTAGCTGTAGCCCAACACTTTGTTCTGGCAGGTCCAAGTTCACCAAAGTTCTCACATTTCTCATAGTAAACTGCTGCGCATTATGTCCCAGAGCTGATATACCGACAGCCACGGACAGCGATTTGGACTCGGTTTTAGCCACCTCTCCTGTCCATTTAAGGCATAGCTCGCTTGACGGTCCATCCAACTCCAGCTCATCTGCCAGTGATCTTTCCATTAGTGTGCAGGCAGCACCCTCATCGACCAATGCATACGCCTGTACGCTTTTGGATTTTCCATGTAGCACAATCGGAACATATCTAAACAGCGCCTTTGTTGTGGATCTACCATGGTACATAAGAGCAGACTCCGCGTGTTTAACCTCCACATTGCCGCTCCGACCCGAATTGCCACTATGTGTGGCGGCCGTATGTAGCAGCGCATTGTGTACCTTTTTGCAGCCATCCACGCCGCAATTTTTTCTTGATCTGCAATGTCGTACCTGATGTCGCCTAAAGCAGCAGAAACACAGCCGCTTATCCTTTACCAAATCCCACCGTCGATTCGTTCCCAAAGATCGAAAGTCTTCACATTCTGACAGCTGGTGAGCGCCAGCGCATTTTGGGCATGAATCCTCCAATTCTTGTTGATGACGTGGCTGACGAGAATCCTCATTAACTGCTTCGTGGACAAAAACTCGTTCCTTTGTGTTCCTGGCCGAACTCCTCTTCTCGTTGTCATCTCTTGGTGTCTCATACGGTGTAACCATACTTGCGCACATTGCAACGTTAAACAACCAGTTGTCGAAGGTGGCCAAATTGACGCCAACACTTGACAATCGATGCCGACCCCAGTCCAATTTCATGCTTCTGGGCATCTTAGCAACTAGTTCATTTAACAGCACAGGATCATGAAGATAATCCTGCAGACCAATAGCAGCCATCGTCGCGCAATAATTCTGAACAGCCAGGGCCAGTCGGATAACTGTGTCTAAATTGTCAGCCCGTATCGCTGGCTCTTCTTTGAGCTTTCTCTGAAGGGCCGCATGCACTATTTCGGAACGTCCATAGAGCATACGCAAAGTTCCAATCGCATGCGGTATGGTCGCTGGAATCATAAGCTTTCCGCGTACCGCATCTAGTGCCTCTCCTCTCAGACACTTCTGTAACCTGATGAGGTTCTCTTCATTGCTGAACCCACATCTCTCGGTCGTCTGCTCGTAGTTGCTAATAAATAACAACCACTCCTCTGGTTTGCACGTAAATGGGCAGCTCTCTGCTGATGACATGTCTGGCATTGATCTGTGCAGATGTCATTGCTCTTGCTCCAGGCACCGCTCTTCCTATGTGCACACCACCGAACTGTTGTGGCACTTGTCCCATCGACTTAGATCCATTTGTAGCGCCAGCACCTGTTGCGCTATATCCCATTCCAGCACTAGTAGTTGTGAGCGTCACTGCTCTGTCGTTGAACACGGCCGTGTTTCCACAGTATGGTAAACTCAGCGGTGCTCCCTATTGTCGGTGCACCCAATCCGTATTGGCTTATTACGGTGTCGTACGCCGATCCATCAAAATGTGCCCCTGGCACGGCTCGCTGGTAAATTGGAGTCGAAGACGCTGCTCCAGTGCTGCTATCTATAGACGACGCAGTAGGTAGGCCATGACTGTTATTCATGTGCGCTATTCCGCTATCTTTATCCATACCGGCGACTTCACCTTGTGAACTTACGGGAACAGGCGATCCGTTGACCTGACCCGACGAAAATGCTGTCACAAGCGTGCTTAGAGTTCCACCGATTTGAATACTTTTTTGCCGCCTCTTTTGCACTGGTACTCGATTCCTCTTCATCCAGCATCATTATGCAATCGCCACGCTATTTAACTTTTAGGTTAGGGCGACTGCCTATAACTATGTATAAGTCCCGTACGTCGGACCTATTCTATGTGAGTTTTCACGATCTTCGCCTTGCCAAAATCTCCGCCTATTATGTCCCACAGCCCTAGCAGTAAATATTCCAAAGTGGCATGAATATTCGACGCTGGCAGACTGGAGAATATTTCCAATGGAGAATATTTCAGAATGTTGGCACTGGACCCTGTGCCGATGCGTGTTTCAGGGCGTGCACTTCTAGCGACCCCCAACCAGAATAAAACTGATTTATTTGATTGGAAATGATAGCGATTCGCTGAAATCTTTAATAATTTCATTAATTTCAATACAATTCAATTTTCTCTATAACTTAGCTTACATTCGTGCTCCACACACACGCCAATAGTCCCAAATATTAATTCATCTTGCTTCTGTTCGGCTTCACACGTGAACTAAAACTAACTCTATAAGCAAAGACAAATTGTGCAGCAGGCTGTGGTCAGCAAACGCATAACAGTGTGTGCAAGAACAACAATCAGAAGAAACAGTAAACTTCCAAGATTCAAAGGGAAGCGGCAATAGCAATGTGCTCAGTCGCGCTTAGTTACAAAAAATATACAGTTTCTGTTTGACCTTGACGGCCACGCAAATTTTACAGTGCAAAATTTAGGAACTTAATTCGTAATTCAGTTCGCCCCTCAACAATTAATAGTCGATAATCTCAGGAACAAATAGGACTTATACTAGCACTAACACAAAGGCATGTATTAGAAAGATAAAACATCTGATATATCCCTAAACGGAAACTAATAAGTTAAAACAAATTGAGTATATTTTCCAATTAAAGAGGAACATGCCGAATTTATCCAGCATGAGCAGGTCTCGATTTTAATCAGAAAATGAAATATTTAAACACTTGTTACTTGGTATAGAACCGACTTCTTATCCGAACTATCATTCCTAAGTAACTCCATATTTAGAACAAAGCTATCGATGAGTTCAGTAACCATATTCGAGTTACGAATTTTTTTACTAACCATCAATTTCTGTATTATGTGTCTACTGGTCTGGGTCCAACAACCATCAGAATCCCAGCAGTTCCAAGTTAGCCACAAAATACACTCAGAATCTACTTATAAAAAACAATGGATTAAGGTTGGTTTGTGGAGAAGGATCGGGAAAGGTAATTTGGAAAGCGTGGGAAATCTCAACATTATTTTACTATATTAAGAACGAAGTAAGGCTATTATTTTACTGCAGTCTTTGTATCACCATCCTAAGCATTTGCTAAGTGTCCAGGTTATATGGCCATCTCCGGTGATCAAGAATTTCACAAAACCTATAAGTAATTTGAAGATGGATAAGACTGTTATAGCCTCATTCCACTACGTTCACATATATCGATATGTACATATATTTTTTTTTTACGATTCCACTAGGATATGTACATATTTTTCAGATTTGTTGGCAATTTGACAGATGATTTTTGTTTGATTTGATTTGTGTTTGCCTAAAAAACAGTAAAATGTTCGATAAAAAAGAGTTTCCGTGTGGACAAACACAACTTTTAAGCAGGGATCGCCAAGAAGAGAGATGAGAAAACGTATGGAAGTGTTGCCTGGTACCAAACAGATGTCGATGCTCTTCCCAGAAAGAGTAGATAGAGTTTGTCTCTCTGCCAATCAGACACGCATAACTTTGCCTGGTAGAAAAACGACGTTGACGTGCTATCCGAGAAACGTAGGTTGAGTTGAACTATCGTGCCAATCAGTCAAGCACAACTTCGGCGAGCAATCGCCTCATATGCATGCGATTTGCCGAATGCGTTCGGCCACAAGTGCTAAGGCTGACGAACTCTGATTTAAACTGCTCGTGGAGCGTCTGGAATGCCTGTCAAAGCAGGACATAAGTTTTTGAAAGGCAATTGCTTTCAGCACTGACAGCAGTCTGGTTGAAAATATGTGTACACATATCCTAAATATGTAAATTTTTTTTCCTATGGGAAATATGTTACATTTTTTTCAATATGTGCTAATATGTGAAAATATGTACATATCTGCCTTAGTGGAGAGAGGCTACTAGACAGTCGCCTTTTCGGCCCCACGTTGGGCGCCAATTATTATGTAACGAACACGCTTTCAATCGCTTCGGCTGTACACTCTGTCTACTGTCGGATCGACTGTGCTCAGGGAAAGTGGCGTGGGTTTTTGTGCAGCTTCATCGAAGGCGGTACTAATATCGTAGACAGAGAAAAAGGTAATAAGATCGCAAAAATAAACCAAAAGGAAAGGAAAGGGACTATCACAAAATTATATCTATCCAATATTGGAGGAATCAAGGTGTTAAAGACCTCCTTCTATATCCACCCAACCTGTAGAATCGTGAATATATTATGATTCTACCCTTTACGTTGCCTCTGTGCTAAGTGCTTAAGATGCCCTTAATTAAAGAAAATAGTTAATTCATGTTTACTACAAAATATAATTCATTAAATGTTTCGGATGATGGTCGTCTTCAATTCTACACATCATCTTGACTTAAATTTAGTTTACTGTCTAATAAGGATAATAATATGAGTAATTAATATGGATAATATATTTGGATATTTGAAATGGGTTATTGATATGGATATTTATGGATATTTAATATGAATATTTATAGATATTTATGATGAATATTGAACAATGAAAATAAAAAGGAAATTAAATGTATTTCATACACAGCATAAGGCTGCCAAAAAGGATTCTTTCTTTAACAATAAGGAAACGTTAGACTGGGCTATAAAAAAGCCGAGGTAGACCTTTAAGGTGGTCATATTTGACGTTAGCAACTGCGACTATTGAGGTTCTCTTGCATGTCTTTTGATTTCTTTCGGCTGTGCCGTACTCACACGTTGAAAAGTCCATCGCTGCCAGCAGGCCTGTTGACGTTGAGGTGACTGTGGATTTTTAAAATAATTCGAGGATGCAACAAAGTCATAAAGAGGCGCAGTGCTATGAGGAATGTCGAAAAAACTTATAAGTACAAATATCAAAACAAGGTTAGTTAATAAATGAAACTTTTTCCAACGATACTGGATTGTCCAGGAAATCTGCGAACTTTTCTAAATAAAAGTCTGAATGGCTCCGTTGTAGAGGTTGGTCTCACGCCAATGAAAATTAAATTCTCTCTGACGTCATAAGCTGTACGTCTATAAGGCTTAGGGTGAACACTACACGCTAGGTTAAAAGCGAAAAGCTATATCAATGCAGCTTTTGTGAACGAAGAGTTCGTCCTAGGTAGGTTCTTCCCTTCTTGATCTTCTGGGATTGGTATGGGCTTTGGTTTGGGTCTGGCGCAACCTCATGGCCAGGCCTCAGCAGGGCCAAAGCCTATGGGCGCTTAAAACGCCGCCCCCTTGAGCACAAGGTTTCTGGCCCAACACCAACAATATGCAATGATAAATACAGCCGAGGTGTGGCAGACACCAGCGATCGCACAGACACCTTGAAAAGATTCACGTTTAGCAATGTTCAAAACATATTCGCACTAGGCTTACCCTGGGTGAGGTTAAGTCCGAACAAAATCGGGTTTTGCCAGAAATGAAACGCAATATCCCGAACACGGCGATAATTGGCCAGATGGAAATGACAACGCCTGTCTATCTCTGTCGATGGTAATATTAACTGATAATTGTGTGATCTCACAATAAAATTTGATCCACGTTGTTTGCCAATAAATTTGCGGTAAGTGCGTCTGCTCTCGATAAATAAGTGCGAAAAAATGGAACGAGGTCAAAGCCAGGAAATGCAACCTGGAAGCTGTCGAGTGTGACCGTATTTCGATTGGGGCAGAATACCAAAGTTGGATACTAAATCAATGCTTACGCATATGCCCAGCTTTCTAACCGTCGCGTCTCAAAACGGTGGACTGATTTGGTTGTTCTTAATTTTTACTGTCAAGGTCAGGTCAGGTCTTTGATAAAAAAGAACAGGTGGAAATAATCACCGCAGAACACAACCGAGCACACAGAGCGGCTCAGGAAAATATCAAACAAGTTCTTCGCGACTATTATTTTCCAATGATGGCCAAATTAGCAACCGAAGTTGTGTTAAATTGCAAAATTTGCAGTAAAGCAAAATACGACAAACACCCCAAGAAACAAGACCTGGGAGTAACACCGGTCCTATCATATGTAGGCGAAAGGCTGCATATTGACATTTTTTCCACCGGTAAAAAACTATTTCTAACTTGCATCGACAAGTTCTCAAAATTTGCGGTCGTACAACCATTGGCATCTATAGCAATAGTGGATGTGAGAATCCCTATCATCCAACTTATAAATTTATTCCCAAACACAAAGACAATATACTGTGATAACGAAGCAGCTTTCAACTCTGAAACTATCAAGTCGTTACTCAAGAATCAATACGGTATAGATATTGCAAATGCACCCCCACTTCATAGTAGTTCAAACGGACAAGACGAACGCTTTCACAGCACTCTAACGGAAATTGCGAGGTATATCAAAATGGACAAAAAAATCATGATACAGGAGAGTTAATCATGCGGGCGACCGTTGAATACAATAAAACATTGCATTCGGTCACAAACCAAAGACGCATTGATGTAATTCACGCAGCCTCTGATGAGGTCAAGCAAGCGAAACAAGAAAAGATCGCGAAAGCACAACAAACTAATCTTGACAGATGTAACTCAACGAGACAGAATAGAGTATTTGAGGTAGGAGAGAAAGTATATTTAAAAAACATAAGAAGGCTAGGTAACAAGCTGACCCCGTTATGCACGGAAGAAAAAGTACAAGCAGACATGGGAACGTCTGTTTTCATAAAGGGGAGGGTGGTCCATAAGGACAACCTTAAGTAACACGGGCCTTAGCACTCCTTCTATGAAAACATTTGATAGTTCTACATTTTATCTTTACAGGCTTATGCTAATGCTTCTATCTCTTCATGCAGTGGTTAACATTCGGATTACCGATTATTCTTATTCCAACTATATCCCTGTAATTGAGGGAAAAGAATTGGTATGGGAACAGAGGGATTTCATAGGGCATTTAAGTAACTTAAGTGAATTTTCAAGCATAGTAGGCGAAACAGAGAAATTATCCGAAGCATTTCCCAAGTCGCACATGAGGCAGCTCCTTGAGGTTGACACCAACCATATCGAGCATTCTGTCTGTGTTAAAGGTCCATCATAGAATGGCCAGAAGTTTCAACTTCCTAGGCACAGCACTTAAGGTAGTTGCTGGGACACCAGATGCCTCAGATTTTTAAAAAGTTAGATGGTCCGAAGCTTAACTCATTGAGTCAAATAATAAGCAAGTAATGATTAACTCGGAGACCCAAAGGCAGATGAATCAGCTAACCGAAACAATAAATTTAATAATTAAAGCAGAGCAAAGTGAATTAGTTGACACGCCTCACTTGTATGAAACATTATTAGCTAGAAATAGAATGAATAACCGAAATTGAAAATCTAATGCTCACGATCAAGTATAATAAATCCTACTATATTTGACCATAACGATTTGAAGGCCGTACTAGCCGAGCATCCCACAGAAGTCCCGATAATTAGTTTAGTAAACATTGTTCATATAATAATTCATTTCCCTAGAATTAAGTACATCTGTAGGAAAGTTACGATATTCCCATAACGACACCGTATTGCACTGCGACCAAGGGAGATACCTTTTGCAAATTGTCACCTCATGACACATGCGCGAGGGCCCTCCATGCGGGAAGCATAGCCAACTGCCATACCCAGCCCAGCCATCTAAAGGCGCTCACGCAGTTGGACGATGGCGTGATAATAATCAACGAGAATCCAGCGCGAGTCAGCACATGATGGCCGAGTATTCAGACCAACGGTACGCACCTTATCACCTTTGAGCGTTTTGCCGTCGTCAATGGCACAAAGTACCTAAACCAACGAGAGACCCTGAACAAAATGCCAAGTATAGCCTCGTCACCATTACTAAACATCGTCAACCATGATTCCATTTTGAGCATGCCGCTTCTCCATCGGATGAATGACCACAATCTACATGTCATTCAAGAATTCTAGGAGGAAGTAGAAAAGCGGGATCTCCTAAGGCGTGGTGCGCAGGGGCAGTCGGACTTGTCCTCATCCTCAACGGTTCCATCTGCCTCTACCTGCACTTGAGGAAGAGGCGAGCTTCAAAAGTGATACAGGAGGTCATCAATAAGTTCAGTGTGACCGAGGACGGACACAGTTCTGAGGGGGGAGTAGTTAACAAGTAACGCTCGCGCCGTAAACTACTACAAATACAAGCGTTCAGTGCCCTGGCCAGCGTGGTAACCTGATCCCTTGCTTGGCTGCAAGAGCAGTGCTATCACTTATGCTGAGTTAGCAGTCATCCATGTAGCTTAAGTATTTGTAGTTTTATCTTTTGCCTTTAGCTTTAGCTGGCATTTAATTTAGCTTTAGTTTTGTTTCGATTATAATAAAGAGCACTTGGCTCAGACACATTACTCCGGCCAAGCCGTCATACTTATTATTTTGCATTATTGAGCCAGAAGGCCAATGATATAGGAAGCCAGACACCCTCCCAACATAATCTTCAGATCCAGTACCAACCATTTGGACGGACCACAGAAGGAAGAAATAGAGACCATTACTGCTGCTCAAGAACATCTGTAACGGAGTCATCGAGGAGACAGAAACTGGTTAATTTGCACACTGTTGGTTGGGCCAGCAGGTCCTTTTGTCTGCCTCCTCTCTGCCTTTTGGGTGGCAGTGTTGCTGGAATTTTTGTTAATTTATCGTCCCGGTCCTGGGCTCGTTGTTTTTCTCTCGCAGCTTGCCGAGCCTGGTACTCAGCAATGGTAATGGGTCTTGGTTCCGCGGTGGGACATTCCTCAAGTGCTTCTCTTAAGGACGGCTTGTCCGTCTGCTTCACTGGCGCTGCGTCTTTGAAATGTTGATCCATTCGATGGTGCAAGTGGCGGCCTTTATGCCCCCCGCAAGGTTCCCATCGATGGCAAAGGGTTTAAACCCCTTGCTTCCATTTGGTTATTATTTTCGTCAACCGGTGCCTGGCTTGGCTACCGTATCTTCCTTCTCGCTGTCCACAACCTGGTTGGCGGTTGTGGCGACAAAAATAATTTTGTTTTTATTTTTTTTTTTGTTTTATTTGAACATCTTGTTCTTCCCGTTAAATTACGGTTCAATATGTCACGGTCGCCATGAGGTGGGCTCTGTAGACCAATATAATGAACACAATATTTCTTTCCCGAAGGTGGTTTTATTAAATAGTATTTTTAAATCCAAAGTTTCGTTATGCTGGCACAAGGTCCCACCCGTGTAATGAAACACAAGTTTAATATTAATGTCCCAATATATTTCTGACTCTCATCGGAGTCCGTCTTCAGGGGCTAACAACAACAACATTAAACAAATAAAACAAACAATTAATTAAAACGCAATCGGTGACATTAAACTATTTGTTACATACATTTATACACGACATATGCTGCTGCTCGTCGCGGAGTTTAATTTGAAACTGATTTCTTTCTAATGCTTTTCAAGTAAGTGTTTGTAAATGTGTGCAGCGCTGCTGTCTGTGTCAGTTTTGAAGTTCAGTCTTGTATTTGAGCATTCTGCAACAAGAACAACACTACAGTAAACGTTTTACTTTGGAGATGCTACATATAATAAACATACCTACACTTGCTGGAAGTGGTCCCATATGTTGGCTTCCCGAAATTGGTCGCAGTCTAAAGCACAAAACGCAGCTTCGTACTGTTTTGCGAGCCAGTTTCCTGCTATTGACGATCCAATATTTCTGCCGCAAAAAGGCACATAATGATTGTGCCCCGACATGTAAATTTTTTCGATTGTGTGAGAAATTAGTGCGTTAACTACTATATGGTGGCTTGGCAGTAAAATGGGATGCCTCATGTCAAATGGTAGTTTGGCCCTTGATAATCTTCCACCTACACGAATAATAGCAATCCCTAGTCTACTTATAGACGGATTTCAGAATTCAAGCACTGTATTTTTGCCGACTTTATGAGTTTCTTTTTGTCCAATTTAGTGAATTCCTCATTAAATTTATTACCACGTAAATTCGCTACAATATAGCGTAAGCCGCCAGCCATTTAAACTGCGGTTAAATTACGATGCTCAGCCAAGTCGGTCTTGATAATTAATCTACGCCAACGTTAGATATAGCTGAACACACGAAGTAACTTTAAAAAGTCCTGTGCAAATTTGCATTGCCCTATAATATCGGAGACTTGTTAGCTCCATGACTGCTGACTGCTTATGTAAACGTGCCCTTTTTTTGCCTACTTCACTACTATTGCTCCTATGCAACTTCGCCCAATCGTCATCAGTACTCATTAAAAAGTCAGGGCCATGCCACCTAAGATTCGATTTGCTTAAGTCAGCCGCATACAATTCTCTAGATACAATATCCGCAGGATTTTCCTTAGACTCGACCTTAAACCAATCCTGAATTTTAGACAACTCCAGAATTTGAGCCACTCTATTGGCCACAAATGTACTCCATCGGCTGGCATGTGACGAAAGCCAACTGAGAACGATTGTCGAATCAGTAAACAATATAACTTGTGAAACCTTTAAGTGCGAACAAGCAGAGCTCCTTGTAGCCCCAACCGAGGCAAGGATGTCTATCTTACTGGAGCGACCTTTATTTCGCCGTCATTAGGCTGACTGAAATTACACCTACCTTGTCTCTTGCGCGAGCATAGATTACTCCGCCGTAAGCTCTGTTTGACACGTCCGAGAACCCAAAAAGCTCCAAAGTTTCTGGCTCGGCCGTCACTAGAACTACCGAACTGGGCAACGAACACTGATTTATTAATTTCAGTTCCTCCCGATATTTACGCCATTGAATTGCGTAGCTTGGTGGTAGCTCCTCATCCCATTCGTGTTTCAGTAGCCACAATTCTTGAACAAAGATCTTTTCTAAAGTCAATATGGGACTCAAAAATCCCAAAGGATCGAATATTTGGCAAGTTCAGACAATACAGCTCGCTTCGTAAGTGTGGATGAGCATTTTATATTGTATAAAAACTAGAATTCATCCTTTTGACTCATCCAAAATATTCCCAAAGTCGTAGCCGCATCTTCTGTCTTTAGCCTCAAAGGCTCTGGATCAGCTGCGCCACTAAGCACTTGTTGGCAATTGCTGCGCCATTTGTGCAGCTCAAATTTGCCAAGTTCTAGAAGTTCAGTTACTTCTCTTTTCAACCTTGCGAGCTCCTCTAAGGTGTCAGCACCGCACAACATATCGTCCATGTAGAAACTTCGTTTAACCGCTTCTACTGCCATCGGGAACTCTTTGGCATTTTCATCCGCTAAGTACAACAGACAGCGCACAGCTAAATATGGAGCGGAATTAGTTCCATAAGTGACCGTTCTCAAACGCAAGACTTGTATCGGCTCGACTTTACTTCTACGCCACAAGATGCACTGGAAAAGCGATGTTCTTCTATGACCAAAATCTGTCTATACATTTTGGTAATATCTGCGGTAATCGCTTACTTATAAAAACGAAAGCGAACTAATGTTTCGAATAGGTCTGATTGCAAAGTTGCTCCAACGAGCATTGTATCGTTAAGAAATAATCCATTACTTGACTTACAGGATGCATCAAATACGACCCTTAATCTGGTCGTCAAACTTTCCGGCCGCATCACCGGATGATGTGGCATGAAGAATTTAACTTCATCCACCATAGCTGGGTCCACGTTCTCGAGATGTCCAAGCTTTTCATATTCCTCAAGAAATTCTATATATTGCTCCTTCAGAGTCTTATTGCGACTTATCTTTCTCTCTAAGTTTAAGAATCGGCTTAGCGCAATTTTATAAGTGTCGCCAAGAACCATTTTAGGCTCCTTGAAGGGAAGTGCGACAACCAGCTGTCCAAACTCAGTCTTTCTGAAGTTCCGCGCATTTTGAATTTTGTTGCTCTCTTGCATGAAGATTATTACATTCCTCCAGTGCAATTCGAATTTTCCGAAGTTCGTCATTGCGCGCCGCATCCGCTTTAATGGCCTGTTTTTATACACTTGAAAAGTGTATATTAATTTTGCCCAGAAGTTTGTAACGCATAGAAATATTCATTTTCGACCCCATAAACTATATATATTCTTGATCAGGACGACGAGCTGAGTTCATTTCCGCTTGTCCGTCCGTCCGTCTGTCTGTCCGTCTGTCTGTCTGTCTGTCCGTCTGTCTGTCTGTCTGTTTCTACGCGAACTAGTCTCTCAGTTTTAAAGCTATCGAGCTGAAATTTTGTACAGAGTCTTCTTTTTGCTGCACGCAACTATTATGTCGGAACCGGCCGGATCGGATAACTATATATTATAGCTGCCATAGGAAAGATCGGTCGGAAAATAAGTCTTAGTGGGAAAAACTTTTTTATTTTCTATTGTAGCGTCATCAATCTTGGTATATATTAGTTTTAGATGATTTTACATATTTGTGGAAAAATTTATTAAAATCGGATGAATATAGCATATAGCTGCCATATAAACGGTCGGTCAAAAAACTAGTTCTAGTGGAAAAAACTTTTTTATTTTTCATCGTAGCGTCACCAATCTTGGTATATATTAGTTTTATATGCGTTAACACAATTCTGGAAGATTTGATCAAAATCGGAGGACTATAGCATATAGCTGCCATAGGACCGATAGGTCGAAAAATGTGCTTTACTAAGAAAAGTTTTGTTTTGTGGTATCAAATTTTTGTTATCAATGATTTAAAAATTTAAAATATCTGATAACTATATCCTCGATTTATTTTACCGGTTAAATCAGCTGGAGTAAAGTTTTCAAGTGTATTAAAACTTCGGCACAGTCGAAGTTAGCTTTGCCTTCTCGTTTTTTATTTTGGTGGTACAGCTGCCTCTGCACACCTCTTTCGTCTTCCCGAGCCGGTGCTTTGTGATTCAGGTTCCTCTGCATCAGTATATTGAATGACCATTATTAATTTTGCCCAAAAGATTGTAACGCATTGAAATATTCATTTCCGACCCCAAAAAACTATATATATTCTTGATCAGGACGACGAGCTGAGTTCATTTCCGTCTGTTCGTCCGTCAGTTTTAAAGCTATCGAGCTGAAATTTTGCACACAGACTTCGTTTTACTGCACGCAACTTATATATCGGAACGGGACGGATCGGATGACTATATCATATAACTGCCATATGATCGATCGGTCAAAAAAATAGTTTTTGTTTGAAAAACTTTTTTGTTTTCCATCGAAGCGTCGCTAATCACTGCAAATATTTGTTTTATATGCTTCCACATAATAAAATATATATATATATATCCGATATATCAAAATCGGATGACTATAGCATATAGCTGCCATAGAAAAGGTCGGTCAAAAAACTAGTTCTAGTAAGAAAAACTTTTTTGTTTTCCATCGTAGCATGGTATAAATTATATTTTAGCTTTATATGCTTCCACACAATTCTGGAAAAATTGATCAAAATCGGTTCACTATAGCATATAGATGCCTTAGAAACGGTCGGTCAATAAACTACTTCAAGTGGGAAAAACTTTTCTGTTTTCCATCTTAGCGTCCCCTATCTTGGTATATATGAGTTTTATAAGCTTTCACATAATTCTGGAAAAATTTATCCAAATCGGATGACTATAGCATATAGCTGCCATAGGAGCGATTGGTCGGAAAATGAGTTTTACTAAGAAAAAGTTTTTTATATAGTAGCGTGATCAAATTTTGATTCTCAATGATTTTGAATTTACACAAATCTGATATCTTTTCCTTTTTCTTCCAACCCTGCAACGATTTCTCGCCAAATGACTTTATAGTTTTTCGGATTCCGGAAATTTGCCAACAAGCGTTTGGTCGTAGCTGCAAATTATATCTAATTTATTATTTATTTTTTGAAAATTTCGTAAATTTTACTTACTTTTGTTCTCCGTTTACAATTCAAAACAGTCACTTTTCAAGCTGACAAATAAAAGTATAACGATAATTTTTACGATAAGTATTTCTATACCACAAACTCCATCAAAGCGTTCACCATAACCCCATCAATTATTTTTTGATTGATGATGGATGATGTTTGATGTATGTATGCTGCTGAACACGGCCATTATTAATTATAAAACTAAAAGCCACTGTACATATAACCAAAGATATATTGACTATTATAGAGACGCAGTAGCAAAGCAAATGTCAATGTGGAAGGTATTATTTGATGCACCTAAGCAGGCGTTGTGCCGTGTTGAGATTGGTACTGGCACCCCTCTCGCATGGTGAATTTCTGATGACTCTACCTTACATAATTATACCATGGGTAATTTCTGATGACTCTACCTTACATAATTATACCATGGGTAGAGTCATCAGAAATTCACCATGCGAGAGGGGTTTCAGTACCAATATTACATGGTGAATTTCTGATGACTCTACCTTACATAATTATACCATGGGTAATTTCTGATGACTCTACCTTACATAATTATACCATGGGTAGAGTCATCAGAAATTCACCATGCGAGAGGGGTATCAGTACCAATATTACCAGGGCACAACGCCTGCGTAGGTGTATCAATTAATACCTTCCACATTGACATTTGCTTTGCTACTGACTGATTTTCACCATTCGACTGACACCCCAAAAAGAGGCAGCCCATGGTGGAATTATATAATGTGAGGTCAGTAAAGTAGGCTGCCTCTTTTTGGGGTGCCAGTCGAATGGTGAAAAACAGTCAGTTCTATCACAGTTATCAGGCGATCTTCCATCGCACACTATTCCTCGTAGTGCATTGCGAGATTTGCCTAATATCTCCTTAGCTGATCCGAACATTTACACAAGTTCCCAAATAGATATCCTTATCGGCGCAAAGTTTAAAACCTAATATCTGCGGAACTCTCTTAGGCCAGGAGACGATATTTGGTTGGATACTTACTGGTCCATTGTTACCAACAGCTCAGAGATCCATTTCGTCATTTTCAGCACAAGTATTGCGTACTTCAGAGTCACAATTAGATGCACTTCTCACCAAATTTTGGGAAGTGGAGGATCTTCCGATGAAACCAGTTAACGACTCCGATTCTTTCTGCGAAAATAACTTCGTTCAGACTATGACAAGAACCTCTTCCAGGAAATATGTAGTGACATTACCGTTTCGCAATCCTGATAGCAACGAGCTAGGGTTTTCGAGAGCGATAGCACTCGCCGTTCATAAGAAACGAAAATCGTTTGAAAAAGAATCCTCAGTTCAAGGCACAGTACGATTCGGTAATTCAAGAGTATATTGATCTAAATCACATGAGTCAGGTCCCAGCATCCGATGACTCTCGCAGTTTTTATCTCCCGCATCACGCTGTGATCAAACCAGAAAGCACTACCGCACAAGTGCGAGTAGTGCTTAACGGCTCCAGCCCTTCCACCAACGGTAAGAGCTTAAATGATACTCTATATGCTGGCCCTGTTCTTCAGTCTGATTTGACAACTCAGATACTGAAATGGCGGTATTTCCAATATGTATTCAACGCCGACATTACAAAAATGTATCGGCAAATTCTTGTCCATCATAAGCATACACCTTTCCAACGTATTTTATTCCGTACCAAAAGTGGAGAGCTATGTGATTTTGAGCTCAGAACTGTCACTTTTGGTGTCAATTGTGGTCCGTTTTTCGCAATCCGAGTAATGCAGCAGCTTGCAGAGGATGTGCAAGGACGATATCCGCGCGCTAGCAGCATAATCCGTCAAAACATGTATGTCGATGATGTTCTAGCAGGAGCACATGACGAAGAAGAAGCGCGGTGTGCAATCACAGAACTTCGCGAAGCCCTCCTTACGGCAGGTCTCCCATTAAGAAAGTGGACTGCCAATAAAAAAGAAGTTCTACGCGACAACCCCAAAGACCACTTGCTCAATTTAGACTTCCTTAAAATTGACGACGCTAGCACTGCCAAGACATTGGGTATCAGATGGAAGGCTACGTCCGACGAATTCTTTTTTGTTCCAGCAGCCTTAGAGCTGCGGTCCTCCTATACCAAGCGCGAAGTTCTTTCGCAAATTTCCAAACTATTCGATCCAGCTGGTTGGCTCGCTCCCTTCATTGTAAACTCGAAGATTTTTATGCAGGAAATATGGCTGGCAGAGCTAGGGTGGGACGATCAACTGCCTGACAGTCTACTTCGAAAATGGCGTGAATTTCTCTTCAGCTATACCGCGTTAAGCGAAGTCCGCGTCCCCAGATGGGTCGGTAGTCAACCAGGTGCAAAGGTCGAGCATCATGGTTTTTGTGATGCTTCACAGCGGGCTTATGGAGCAGCTATTTATGTTCGGGTTGAGTTTGATCAGAAAATTTGCGTGAATCTCCTTACAGCTAAAACGCGAGTAGCTCCGGTAAAGACCGTTTCACTTCCACGTCTAGAGCTTTGCGGTGCGGTTCTGCTGTCTGAGATGGTAGAGGCTTATTTAGCCGACATGCCCACCAGTAATGCTGAGCTCCACTTGTGGACCGATTCCACCATCGTTCTGGCTTGGCTTAGCAAGCCCCCCTGTCAATGGACCACGTTCGTAGCAAATCGAGTCGCAAAAATCACCAAATCCACAGACATTAAAAATTGGCATCACGTTCGTTCAGAACAAAACCCTGCCGACTTAGCGAGCAGAGGTGTCGCGTCGTGTGGCCTCATCCAAAACAATTTGTGGTGGTGCGGACCGGAATGGTTGCAGCTTCCGCAAAGTTCTTGGCCAATACTACCAGAAGCAGCTCCTGAAACTGACCTTGAAAAACGTACGATCAAGACCCACCACGTAAGATACCAGTGTTAGAAGATGTGGTAGAACGTTTTTCTGATTTTGGACGAGCACTGCGCGTTATTGCGTACGTGAAGCGTTTTATCCGGTATTGTCAGAAGATGACAAAAAACTCCGAGTGTAGGCTTACTGGCGAGGAGCTGAAGGATGCAGAGCGAACCCTCATTGGCAACTCTCAGCGTCGACATTTCCAATCCGAGATCCATTGTTTGTCGGAAAAACGACCGATTCCATCTACTAGTTCCATTTTGAACTTGAATCCGTTCCTCGACTAATATGGAATAATGAGAGCCTGCGGTCGTGTCAGGTCCTCTACTTCGCTGTAATACGAAAATGTCAATTCTCTCGCCTCCTAGTCCATTTCACCCATAGGATTACTCTTCACGGAGGTAATCATCTAATGGTGCGCATGATCCGATCCAAATACTGGAACCCCAAACTGAAGATCGTGGTGAGAACGGTCACCGGTTCATACAAGGTATGCATTATTCACCGAAAGAAGCTCCGAACTCAAATGATGGGTGATTTGCCGGTAGAGCGCGCATCCTTTTCCAGGCCATTCACTTAACCTGGTGTGGACTTTGCAGGCCCGTTTGATATAAAAAACTACACTGGCAGGGCCTGTCTCATTACGAAAGGATATGTATGCGTGTTTGTGTGCTTCGCTACCAAAGCCATTCATTTGGAAGTCACATCGGATCTAACCACTGAGAAATTCTTAGCGGCTTTCGCCCGTTTCATTGCTAGAAGAGGCTGTCCGTACCGAATCCATTCAGACAACGGAAAAACATTCGTCGGTGCTGCAAAGCAAATCTCACGTGAATTTTTGGAAACTCTTCAATCGTCCGTTATATCTTCGTATAGCCATCATAATCTCTCCTGGCGTTTCATACCACCTGGTGCTCCACACATGGGGGGGCTCTGGGAAGCTGGAGTCAAAAGTTTCAAGACCTTATTTTATAAATTCACAGCGGTCATGAAATACACCTTTGAAGAACTCTCCACAGTTCTCGCTAGAATCGAAGCTTGCCTCAACTCCAGGCCGTTATCTCCAATGTCCGAAGATCCGACGGACTTGTTGGCTCTCACTCCCGGCCATTTTCTCATTGGTGCCCCTCTGCTCTCGACAGCTGAGCCAGAGATTAAGGAACCCGCCCTGTCAATCATTAATCGCTGGCGTCGCCTGAAAGCTTTAAGTCAACAATGTTGTACTTGTTGGAAAGACGAGTACCTAAAGGAGTTACATAAGCGGAGTAAATAGCAACATCCAGAAAGGGATATGAAAGTTGGCGACATGGTCGTCGTAAAGGAGGATAATCTTCCGTCCACTGAATGGCGTCTCGGGCGACCGATCGCAAAATTACTGTTTCTTCCTACCCAATCTCCAGACGTCCAAAAATGAACAAACTGTCCTCGTTCCAAATCTAGTTTTTAGTTTCACGAGCTTATACTCTAAATTTTTTCTCTCTACTCTCCGAAACAAATTATATTTAAATTCATAGTACTAATCAAAATTGTAGTTGTAGTTCAAGATGAAACCTCTTCCCCGGGATCCACGCGCCCTGGAGAGCAGACGTTCTTGAGGAATTCAATCCTTCCGTTGCCGAGTTTGCTCTGGAATCCATCCGCTTCGAATGTGTAGGCGTTTCCTCCGCCTCAGCACCGAGAAGAGGCTCCGCGCAGTACTAATTAATAAGTACTGCGCAAACTGTCTGGCGCACCAACATTCAGGAAGATCGTGCCGTAGTGGTGATACATGTCGGATTTGTGGGCGTGATCACCACTCTCTGCTGCACCTTCGGGAATGTCCACGGTCTCCTTGTCCATCCGAGCACTCGCATTCTTCTCGACTATCAGAGCGATCTCATCTGTCGCGGGCTACGGAGAGCACCCGACCACAAACTTCCATCCAGCGTTCCCAGGCTCCGGTCCTGCCTCCATCCTTGACGGTCCTTTTACAGCACCAAAGTACAAACGTACTTCCGACAGCATCGGTGCTCGTAGACAACGGCATGACTACGTACGACACAAAGGCGCGAATCGATCCGTGTACCCCATTTAGTCGCTTCGACTCTTCCTTAGTAGCGGCATTCCATCTCTCCACAACTAATGTGGGCTCCGAGAAGGTATGCACCGCCGTTATCCGATCGCCGACTCAGACGGATCTTCGCCTGGAGGTTGTTTTAAAGGTGGAATCTCAATACGCGTTCCGCACCCCTATGCGCGCGTTAGGCGATGGCATCCGAGCCAAGTTCAATAACGTGACGCTGGCTGATGATCGTTTCCATCTTCCATCAACGGTTTCGTTAGTCCTAGGAGCAGATGTATACCCGCGTATTATGCAGTCGGGTTTCATGGCGAGCCAAGATGGGCTACCCATAGCACAAAGTACGGTGTTTGGTTGGATATTATCCGGATCTTGTAGTCAGTAGAGTCACCTCGTGCCATTCGTAAAAATATAAGTTAGTCGAATCTTAGAGACATAAGTAACTGAAGTCCTAGTCATATTATAGAGTCATAAGTAACTGAAGTCCTAGTCATATCATAGAGTCATAAGCAACTGAAGTCCTAATCCTATCATAGAGTCATAAGCAACTGAAGTCCTAATCCTATCATAGAGTCATAAGTTAATGAAGTCCTAGTCATGAAGTATGAACGATCCTCACAGCTCCTGTGCTTTATTTTTGCAACGGATATTGCAAGGCGGCCGGAATGTTCGCGTGCCGATTCCGTCTTTCCTAACGGAACAGAAATTGTTATGAATAATTAAATTAGTATTTGAGCTTTTGTTATCGGTGTATGGGCCATCACGAAGTGACCGGCACTTAAAATTGTATATATACATACGAGCAGCAGCAAATTGTAAAACATTAAAGACACCAAAGAAAGAGACGACTATGTGTTTACATTTAAAAAGGATTAAGGAAAGCTACCCCATCACGACAACCATAAAAACGAGAAGGCAAAGCTAAGTGCCGAAGTTTTAATACACTTGAAAAACTTTACTCCAACTGATTTAACCGGTATTATTATAGGATATAAATATTAGATATAACAAATTTTTAGATCATTGATAATAAAAATTTAATACCATAAAAAAACTTTTCTAAGTAAATCACATTTTCCGACCGATCGGTCCGATCGGTCGATTTTGATCAATTTTTTCCAAATTGTGTGAAAGCATATAAAACTTACATATACCTAGATTAGGGACGCTACTATAGAAAACAAAAAAGTTTTTCTCACTAGAACTAGTTTTTTGACCGACCGTTTCTATGGCAGCTTTATGCTATAGTGATCCGATTTTAATACATTTTTCCAGAATTATGTGGAAGCATGCAAAACTAACATATACCACGATAAGTGACGCTTCGATGGAAAACAAAAAAGTTTTTCTCACTAAAACTGATTTTCTGACCGATCGTTCCTATGGCAGCTATATGATATAGTTATCCGATTCGGCCGGTTCCGACATATTAGTTGCGTGCAGTAAAAAGAAGACTCTGTGCAAAATTTCAGCTCGATAGCTTTAAAACTGAGGGACTAGTTTGCGTAGAAACAGACAGACGGACAGACGGAATTGAACTCAGCTTGTCGTCCTGATCAAAGATATATATAGTTTATGGGGTCGGAAATGAATATTTCTATGCGTTACAAACTTCTGGGTAAAATTAATATACACTTTTCAAGTGTATAAAAATTTGAGGATTTCCAACGCTGGAAAGTAAACAAAAGAGAATGTTTATAACGTTATCTGATATAAAATAATTTGATATTTTGTTATTGCTGCACACCAGCAAATTCATCTTGCCAAAATACTTTGCTTTATAGTTGACAAAGTTCTTAATATAATTTTGAATATATTAGGGGTAATCAATTGGGGTACCCGACGTCGAATGGCTTCAATTGGCTATCACTAGACGACTGGGTATTTTTGAGGACTGGGTATTTTTTGGGCTATGTCCTTTTATGGTTTCGCCCAGGCAAGTAATAAACCCGGATCGATTTCAAAGAATGGCCTGGGCCTGGGTACAAAAAAACATACCCAACCCGTGCCCACATCTACATACTTAATACTTTGGATATTATGTAGAGCCTGACGGCATTCTATGGCTTTTTTCCAAGCGAACAACGTGGCTGAAGAGGCCATATCTGTCAACGGTTCTAATGCAACAATCTCATACATAAGCTGCACAATGTGCAGTGCACATATGTGGGATCCATTCGGTAGGGGGAACTTAGCATTTCGTTCTAAAGGGTTACGAAGTATAAGGGAAGGGGGGGGCCTACCGACGGGGATTTTGAAATTTCCTCTTTAATTCAATAGAGTTGTTGAAAAAAAATATTTGGGCCTCAGAATAGGTCACTATTATGCAATGTCCAAGAAATATCGCTAAAAATACGTTTTTGATAAGCATTTTTATACCATTGCAGAATGTATATAAGCATTTCCGACCACATAAAGTATATATTCTTGATCAGCATGACGAGCTGAGTTCATTTCCGTCTGTCTGTCCGTCCGTCTGTTTCTATGCTATCTCCTCCCTCAGTTTTGAAGCTATATTGACCAAACATTGCAAAAAGTCTTTAATTACGAATACGCTGCACTTTTGTCGGAATCGGCCGGATCGGATGACTATATCATATAGCTGCCATTGGAACGATCGGTCCTAAAACTAGTTCTAATGAGGAAAACTTTTTTGTTTTCGATCGTAGCGTCACCAATCGTGGTATATATAAGTTTTATATGCTTCCACACAATTCTGCAAAAAATTATAAAAATCGGATGTCTATAGCATATAGCTGCCATATAAACGGCCCAAAAACTAGTTCCAGTGCGAAAAACTTTTTGTTTTCCATCGTAGCGTCACCAATCGTGGTATATATTAGTTTCAAATACATCCACACAATTCTAGAAAAATTTATCAAAATCGGATGACTATGGCATATAGCTACCATAGGAACGGTCGGTCTAAAAACTAATTCAGTGAGAAAAACTTTTTTGTTATCAATGGTACCGCCTTTCAAAATCTGCAAGGGTATTTAAAATATCGGCGTCGCCGATGTTAGCCCACTATTTTTTTATATTGATATAGCTCGGGCACCAGAGCAGCTAGAGACGTGAAATAAAAAAGCCATTGACAGATAATTAATCAAAGTTTTTGAAAATGGAAAAAATGGCGACCTACACTGAAAAAAATTTTTGGGAATCAACAAAAGAAAAATAAAATTGGTCGGTTTTGGTAGTTTCCGTTATAGCGCCTGTTGGCTCGCGTCGCTAGATTGCGAAATCAATCCAATAAAGTTTTTCACGTTTTTTAAATTTCAATTCTTAATTCAATTTTTTATTCAAAGATAGTTCGTTTAGTTATATGAATATATATGAGAGAGGTTAAGTAAAGATGAATAAGTAAAGACAATTAAGTAAAAGACTAATTAAAAAACACGTGTTAAACGTGGCTTGGCAACAACTCGCGTTTTAGATTTTTCCCCCTCGTTACTGGCTTTTTGCAGCTTGTTTTATAGCGGCGCCAGGTCCCGTTTCTTACGTTTAACGGCTTCTCCCAATTCGCTCTATGCAAATTCTCAAGTCATGCCCTCGCCGCCAGACAGCTGTTTGGTTTGCTGTTTACGTTAGCGGCTGCGGTTACGCCGCGGGGTTGCGACTTAGGTTCACGCGGCAACATTCCCCCCTTTGCAAACTTCATGCTTGGTCGTGAGGTTTGCACCCACTCATCTGCCTCTCGATGCCTGCCTCAGGCATCCTGACGTCCAGTTTGGCTAGCTTCGTGGCTGGCCTGGAGTATAGCCCAGCTGTAGTGCGCACCACAGCGCTTCTTGCTCTGCCATCCTTCGCCATGCATAGATCGACGACTATGCCCTTCCTCCAGTGCATCTTTGGATTCGTCTCATCCACCACTACGACAACGTCGCCGACTTGGATCGGATCAGCTGGAGGACTAAACCATTTAGCTCGCCGCGCCATGTACGGCAAGTACTCCTTGACCCACTGCTTGCGGAATCGCTCCTGAATTTGGACAGCTATACGGAAACTCTTACCCAGCAAAACGCCTGTACTGCTGTCTTCCGTTTTCGCGGTCAATGCACTTGTTGCTCTCCTCAAAAAGTGATTTGGCGTGAGCACGTCCGCATCTATTGAGTCCAGGGGCACGTAGGTTAGTGGCCTTGAGTTCAATGTATTCTCGATTCTTGCCAGCGCCGACCTTAGCACTGGCTCATGCACATATGTTGTATCCAGTATATCAGCTAGCACGGACTTCACAGACCTTATCATCCGCTCCCACGCGCCACCCATATGTGGTGCTCCGGGCGGTATGAAAGACCAAAGGATTTCTGGATACTTCTTTTCCAGCTCGTCTGTTGATATACGCTGGATCTCGTCTTCGAGCAGCCTGCTTGCTCCTCGGAAGTTGGTACCGTTGTCAGACAGTATCTTCTTGGGGACCCCTCTTCTAGCGATGAAAATCTCGAACACCAGCATAAACGCATCTGTTGACAGTGAGTGTGCCAGTTCGATATGCACAGCTCGCACCGTCAGGCATGTGAACAACACGCCCCAGCGCTTCTCTCTTCGCCTGCCGACTATGACCTCCATTGGTCCAAAGTAGTCGACTCCAGTATTCGAAAACGGTAGCTCATTAATCGCCAGTCGCTCAGGAGGCAAGTCTCCCATCTCAGGTGCCTCAGGAACCGCATTTAGGTTGCGGCACTTTTGACACGCCTTCTTAGCAGCAAGCACCCTTGCTCTCAACCCTGGGATGCAGTATTGCTGTCTCATCTCGTTGATAACTACTTCGTTCAGTTGATGATGGTACTTTCTGTGGAAATAATCAACCAGCAATTGTGTAATCGCATGCGTACCTTGCAGGATTACTGGTCGCTTTACGCTTAAAGCAACTCCCTCGATGCTGTCGATTCGCCCACGAACCCTCAGGACGCCTGCGTCATCGAGATATGGGGACATCTTGAAGATTTGACTCTTCCTCTTCACACGCCCCCCTTCCTGCAGGGACCCGATCTCATCAGCGTAGGTCTCGGCTTGGACCATCCTGTATATAACGTTATAAACGTTCTCCATATTCTCCGAACGCATAGCCATTTGCGCTTCTTCTGACTGTGGCTCTCGCTTGTATGTCATGCGAAGGAATTGCATAACATACCTCAGGGCCCCTCTAAACTTCTCCCATTTGCTAAAGCGAGTAACTTCTGGCGCAATGTTTGCCAGCACAGACCTCGATGTCACCTTCAGCTCGTGTAGATTTAGCCGCTCTAAGTTTTCTTGGCCACAGCTCAGATCCGTTTGAGGCCAGCTTGCCTCATCCTTGTACAGAAATGGTGGCCCTGCGAACCATCTTGAGCTGCGTTCAAAGCTAAGCTCCTTTGTCCACTTAGTCCCATCATCTGCTACATTTTGTGCCGATGGCACCCATCTCCATTCTTCGATATCCGAATCCTCCAGAATCTCGCCTATGCGTAGCGCCACAAACTGATGGTATTTCCGGGCATCAGATCTTATCCAGAATAGCACGTTTTTGGAATCAGTCCAAAACACGCGGCGTTCAACAGCCACCGGCAAGTCGTAGGCCCAGTATTGCTGCCATCAGCTCCATGCGAGGGATCGATATCGGTTTCAGTGGCGCCACCCTTGTCTTTGACGCCACCAGAGAACAGCATACATCTTCTTGCTTCTCGGTCCGGAGGATCGCTACTGCCGCATAGGCATTGACGCTTGCATCTGTAAATATGTGCAATTGAAAATTACTAGCTCCTCTCACCATACCAAGACAGCGCGGTATGCGCAAATTCCCAATTTCACGTAGCATTCTTAGCCACGCCTTCCATCGTAGACGCTCGTCTTCGCCCACTGGCTCATCCCAGCCGACCGAAGATCTCCAAACGTCTTGCAAAATCATCTTGGCCTGGATTATGTAGAAGCCCAACAGCCCAAGCGGGTCAAATATCGACATCACTATGCGCAATATGTGCCGCTTGGTCGTCACCGCCTTTTCGTTGAATATGGATTCGCTGAACTTCTGGACAAACGTGAACTCAACTGTCTGGGGCCTCCACCACATGCCCAGGACCCTCTCTTGCATCGATTCTTGGGTGTCGATGCATTTCTCTGTTTGCTCGGATGCTCCAGTGAGTGTTCGCATAACTGCTGCTGAGTTGGATACCCAGCCACGCATCTCGAAACCGCCATCCGCATGAATGGCTCTCACCTGTTCAGCCATCTGAGCCATCTCGTCTTCGGATTCGCCACTTTGCATCCAGTCGTCCACAAAGGTGTTTCGAAGGATCGCACCCACTGCGACTGGATAGTCTTCTGCGAAGCGGCTCGCATTCTTGTTCTTCACATAATTGGCAGCTGCTGGAGAACAAGGGGCACAAACGTCATTACTTGCATGGTATACCTATCTGGTTCTCTGCTTTGGTCTCCATATCGCCAAAGAAACTGCTGTGCTGCCTGGTCTTCTCGTCGCACCTTCACCTGATGAAACATTTCACGAATGTCTCCACATACAGCAATCGGTTTCTCCCTGAACCTCAGTAGTACCCCAACCAATGAGGGCAATAGGTCAGGACCCTTGAGAAGCACCGAATTGAGAGCGACTCCATTGACCTTCGCTGCAGCATCCCATACCAGCCTCGAGTAGTCCCGGAGTAGTCCCGTTTCCCACCGCTTCTCCTTGTCGAGATACTTGGTGGTCTTCTCCAGAATCGATTGTGCCCGCTCTTCTTCTTTGGATCGCAGGATATTTGTGGACACTCTTACTCCTACGGCGTCCAGTGTGAAGCTTGCCTTTACCATCTCGTCTAAGCGTCTATCTTTGCTGCAGTCACAAATATGCATGACTCTCTGCCCCTGCCGATCTTCATTGCTGCTGCGTCCATACAATGACCAGCCCAACCTTGATTTTGTAGCAACGAATTCGGTCCCATTAGACTCTCTCACAGCTAACGGCACTCCGAGCTTTGCATTGTCCAGACCAATTATTATAGACGCCCGTGCCTCTTTGTAGGTTCTTATTGGCAGTCCCTGCAAATGCGGATGCGCTTGCAGAACTGAAGTGTCCAATGTTTGGGCCGTCAGATCCAAACTCGATATTGTCCGAACGTTCTTCAATGCATATTTGTGCGCTGCCTTATCGCGGGATGCGATACTTAGCGCCACTCTCTTGGACTCAGGTTCGTTTATTGTTATTTCACCTGTCCATCGTAAACACAACTCTTCAGAGGGACCATCGATTCCCGATTCCGCTACACGGATCTCCAGTAAGGTACATGCTGACCCTTCATCTATCAGCGCAAATGTTTGCACTGATCTCGCGGGCCCATACAGTGTCACTGGTACGTACCGGAATAGCGCCTTATCGTTCTGCCCAGTATGCAGAATAATCGCATCCTCCTTCTGACTCGTTTTAGCGGTATTCGATCCACTTCTCTCTGAGCCGTGTAGAAGAGGATGATGCTCTTGGGTGCAGCCATCTACGCCACACTCTTGTTTCATCCTGCAATGCATTAGAAAGTGCTTACCAAAGCATCGCCAACAAAGTCTGTTCTCTTTGATGAACAGCCACCTGTTCTGGTTGCTCAGGGATGAGAACTCCTTACATCCTTCCAGTTTATGAGACCCCGTACACTTGCGACATACCATTGTTAAAGCTCTGTCGTTATCGTTGTGAACCATAAGCCTTGCCTTTGTGCTTCTATTGTTTGACCTTGACTCGGCCGAATCTGCTGCCACCGGTACTGACATCACAGCACTGGCACATGTCGCCAATTTGAACAACCAGTCATCAAAATCTGCGATGTCCACCTTGGACAAATTTGCTCTATGACGTGCCCAGTCCAGCTTCAGATCACATGGCAGTTTATCAGACAAACTGCGTAAAAGCATTGGGTCGCTTAAGTATTCAGAGAGCCCAATAGCGTTCACTGTGGCTCGGTAGTTTTGAACTGCTAGAGCCAGGCGAACCAATCCCTCAAATTACTCGATTTCAAAGCCGGCTCCATTCGTAGCTTCGTCTGCAGCGTCTGATGTATGACATCTGGTCGCCCGTAAAGCATCCTCAGCGTATCTACGGCCTGCGTCACTGTAGCAGGCACCATTAATTTTCCACGTACAGCCTCTAAAGCAGCCCCTTTTAAGCTCTTCTGCAGCCGAATCAGGTTCTCTTGATCGCTGAACCCGCAACGTTCTGTAGATTGCTCATAGTTCACAATGAACATTGGCCACTCCTCCGGGTTGCCTGAAAAATACGGTAAATCTTTGGTGATTACTTGCCGAGTCGCTATCTGTGAGGCCGTAAGCGATATGTCAGGCGCCAAGTGCGATGTGCCAGCAATACACGTGGGTGTAGTATGCCAAACATCCAGCGCCGCTGTCGGTCTCTCAACCGTATTACGCAACGGTAATTGCGCTGCGTATACTCCTCCCAACTGTGTTGTGGGAAACACGTGACTCTGCACACCTCCAAGTGCCACAGAACACGTGCAAGCTGATCCGCAGGCAGGACCACGTCCTGCGCCTGATAGATAGCTCGCCTGTGGGTGTGGTGCAGATCTGATCACTGTCGGCGTCTCCCCAACTCCACTGCTGCTAAACTCCACTGTAAAATGCAGCAAATTGCCTGGTACCATGCCACCAGGTTGCGCGGCCATGTGCCGCTCCGTTCCACTTCCTGCTATGGGCGAAATCCACTGATCGCCCCACACAACGCCTGCTGCTGCGAACTGTTGACTTTGTGCCCCTTGGTGCGACCAAGTGACTCCACAGCCTGGACACGTTAGTTGTGGCAATTGTATCCACCGTGGTCACGCCCGTGTGCGTACCTCTAATATGAGACCTCTCCACAGAACTTTCACTTGCCTCTGTTCTTTGTGCAGCCAGGTTGCTGCCATTCGCCAGAACACTTGCTTGCAAGCAGGAGTTTTCATTAGCCGACCCGTTCAAGGGCGCTACCTCGTCCGTATTCATCTTGATCGTAAGCGTTGTCCCTTGGTTGGCAACGATCTCCTCTTGATCACGCTGTTGTTGTTGTTAGCCGGTGTAATGCTGCGTCAATGTGGCCACCAATGTGTAGTCCACAACTCTATTGCGCAGAACCAGTGTTTTTTAAAATGTTGGCTCGCGTCGCTAGATTGCGAAATCAATCCAATAAAGTTTTTCACGTTTTTTAAATTTCAATTCTTAATTCAATTTTTATTCAAAGAAAGTTCGTTTAGTTATATGAATATATATGAGAGAGGTTAAGTAAAGATGAATAAGTAAAGACAATTAAGTAAAGACTAATTAAAAAACACGTGTTAAACGTGGCTTGGCAACAACTCGCGTTTTAGATTTTTCGCCCTCGTTACTGGCTTTTGCAGCTTGTTTTATAGCGGCGCCAGGTCCCGTTTCTTACGTTTAACGGCTTCTCCCAATTCGCTCCTATGCAAATTCTCAAGTCATGCCCTCGCCGCCAGACAGCTGTTTGGTTTGCTGTTTACGTTAGCGGCTGCGGTTACGCCGCGGAGTTGCCACTTAGGTTCACGCGGCAACAGCGCCACTTTTAAACTTTTACACAATTACCTCCAAGCCTAACGCTAATTACCTGAAAGTTTAAAAAAAATCGAAGATATCAAAAAAGTATTTTTTAGCAATATTTCTTGGACATTGCATAAAAGTACCCCAAACTGAGGCACACAAATTTTTTGTTCAACAACTCTATTGAAATAAAAAGGAAATTTTAAAATCCCCGTTGGTAGGCCGCCCCCTTCCCTTATACGTCGTAACCCTTTTAATTTATTTAAATTAAAGCGCCTTACAAAACACCGCAGATTAATAACCTTTCCGGTCTTTTAACCTTTCTTGGTATTTTTTACCGTTTCTGGGCACACTGTTTTGTTGGGTTCCACACACTTTTAATAAATAGCAAATTCTGACAGGAATTTTCCGCTGTGTGGATACTAGCCTGACAGACGGAAATGAACTCAGCTCGTCATGCTCATCAAGAATATATACTTTATGTGGTCGGAAATGCTTCCTTCACTGCGTTACAAACATCGTTACAATTTTAATATACATTCTGCAATGGTATAAAAATGCTTATCAAAAACGTATTTTTAGCGATATTTCTTGGACATTGCATAATAGTACCCCAAACTGAGGCACACAAATTTTTTGTTCAACAACTCTATTGAAATAAAAAGGAAATTTTAAAATCCCCGTTGGTAGGCCGCCCCCTTCCCTTATACGTCGTAACCCTTTTAATTTATTTAAATTAAAGCGCCTTACAAAACACCGCAGATTAATAACCTTTCCTGGTCTTTTAACCTTTCTTGGTATTTTTTACCGTTTCTGGGCACACTGTTTTAGTTGGGTTCCACACACTTTTAATAAATAGCAAATTCCTGACAGGAATTTTCCGCAGTGGTGGATACTAGCCTGACAGACGGAAATGAACTCAGCTCGTCATGCTCATCAAGAATATATACTTTATGTGGTCGGAAATGCTTCCTTCACTGCGTTACAAACATCGTTACAATTTTAATATACATTCTTCAATGATATAAAAATGCTTATCAAAAACGTATTTTTAGCGATATTTCTTGGACATTGCATAATAGTACCCCAAACTGAGGCACACAAATTTTTTGTTCAACAACTCTATTGAAATAAAAGGAAATTTTAAAATCCCCGTCGTTAGGCCGCCCCCTTCCTTATACGTCATAACCATTTTAATTTATTTAAATTAAAGCGCCTTACTAAACACCGCAGATTAATAACCTTTCCTGGTCTTTTAACCTTTCTTGGTATTTTTTACCGTTTCTGGTCACACTGTTTTAGTTGAGTTCCACACACTTTTAATAAATAGCAAATTCCTGACAGGAATTTTCCGCTGTGGTGGATACTAGCCTTTACGCTTAAAATAATAGTTATTAAGGAATTGAATTGAAATTGGGGTCTTTGTACGACCCACTTGGAAAATATACTGTAAGGGCTTATGTTCTGCCCAAAGTAAGTCAGAAAATGCCAGATAGACGGGTGCCAGTTGTGAATTGGACACACTTGAAGTATTTATGTTTAGCCGATCCTTATTATTTTGTGCCACATGGCGATGATATTTTACTTGGCAGCGATATTTATGACGAGCTGATGAAAGGTGAAATATATCGAGGACCTGCGGGTTCTCCTCTTGCGCAAAATACTGTTTTGGGATACATAATTTCCGGCAAGGTCAAGGAGCGTGCATTTACAGTATTTTCACACACAGTGAGAATTTCTAATGATAATGCAATTGAGGAACTGAACGATGTCATGCGTAGATTTTGGGAATTAGATCAGTTCGACCAAGAATCTCCAGGTCTCTCGCGAGAAGAGAGATGGTGCGAGGATTTTTTTGTGGACACTCATCGTCGTTTACCCTCAGGGAAATATCTTGTACGTCTACCATTTCTGTCTCACTTAGATCCAACAATGGTGATGAAGCGGTTGAATCATCTGGACCGGCGTCTACGTGCTGACGCGAAGTTGAAGGAAGCATATTCACAAACCATAAACGAGTATTTGGTGATGGGGCAAATGGAACGTGTAATGCCTCAGGCTCGTTCGAAACCACAATGCGAAGTGGGCGGGTGATCCATTGCTATTTACCCCCATCATACTGTTATAAAGAAAAGCTCATCTACCACTAAAGTTCGGGTAGTTTTCGATGGCTCGATGAAGACGAGTAATGGAATGTCATAAAATATCATTTTGGCAACGGGACCAAAATTGCAGATTGAGCTGCCTGGCGTATTAATGAATTGGCGTGCTTTAAAGTTTGTGTTCGTCGCGGATGTGGAGAAAATGTATCGATGTATCAACATACACCAGGACGATGCCCAGTATCAGCGGAAAATTTTGATGCAGCGTTTATGGAAAGAGAAAGTTGACTGGGATGATGAAGTGCCAGCGCCTATTCGAAGGGAAAGGGAAGGTTTCATCGAGGAGTTGCCCAACATATCGGATGTTCGTATTCCACGCTATATCGCATGGGGACTGCCAAATGTAGCTGGAGAGCTACACATTTTTTGTGACGCATCAGCGCGGGCTTACGGTTCGGCTGCTTATCTGCGTGTTCCAACAGGGGAGCACACTTATCATTCGGAGTTGATATTGTCAAAAAGTAAAGTATCACCAATAAAGCCACAACTAACCATTCCCAGAGCAGAGTTGTGTGCCGCAGTTGTAGCTGCAAGAATGTATAAGTATTTAAAGCAGAATTTAAATATCAATGTTAATTTTTGTAAAACAATCTTTTGGACAGATTCGATGATAACCCTCAGCTGAATCCGAGGAGGAGAGACGAAATGGAAATTATGTGTTTCGAATCGCATCAATAAGATTTTGGAAGAGTCCGAGGGAGACCAACGGAGACACGTTGCGTCGGAGGACAATCCTGCAGATCACTTGAGTAGGGGACTAGGTGTTTCGAAGATGCCATCTTGCGAACTGTGGTGGCATGGACCGCAGTGGTTGCAGAAGTCTGATGAGGCTTGGCCTGCCACTGCCATAAACTACCAATCGGAAGCTGATGTGGATGATGAGAGGAGAAACGTGGTTTGTCACAAGGTATCAGTAGAGAAGACATAATGTATCGTTTCTGGATCGATATTCTTTTTACACAAGATTGCTTCGGATTGTGGCATACCTGCGGCGATTTATACAAAATTGTCGCACATTGAAGTCAGATCAAAGCAATGCTGGGCTATCTGGAGTCGAGCTTACTGAGAGTCTTAGATGCATAATACGTATGGTCCAAAGGGACTGTTTTGGATCTGAGTTGATCGCGCTGTCAATGGGAAAGGCGATCAAAAAAGAAATTAAGTGGCTGCCTCTTATCCCAGGAGCAAGTAATACGGTTGGGAGGACGGTTGCGAGATGCGCTTCTTCCACGCAATGAAAAGCACCCATATATACTGCCGTATAAACACCGTTTTACGAGTCTGTTTATTAATCATAGTCATGCCAGCACTTTACATGGAGGATCAGCTCTCACGCTGAATTTTATAAGAAAGCGTTTTTGGATTGTTGATGGGCGAAATGCAGTTCGTTCGGGAATACATAAATGTATCATATCCTACAAGTTAAAACCGCAACTTGCAGGACAGCAAATAGGGAATTTTCCAGCTGTTCGAGTGCGACCATCAAGGGCATTCTCATCTGTTGGAGTCGATTACGCTGGACCGATCAACATTTCGCCATCAAAAGGAAAAGAAAGAACAGCGTTAAAAGGTTATGTGGCCGTGTTTGTCTGTTTGATGACAAAAGCCATACATTTGGAACCGGTTGGAGATTTGACATCGGATGCATTTTTATAGCACTATATCGTTTTATTGGAAGGCGTGGGCTCTGCAACGATATCTACAGTGATTGCGGAACAAATTCCGTGGGTGCCAATAAGAAGCTGCAGGCTGACAAGTTGGCGTATCAGTCGTATATTTCGAAGTCAATCGCACCGAGTTTGCTGGATAAGGGAATCACTTGGCATTTCAATCCTCCATCGGCCCCACCCTTTGGAGGCTTATGGGAGGCGGGCGTTAAATCCATGAAGTATCACTTAAAGCGAACTGTAGGAGAACGGGTACTCACATTTGAGGAGATTGCAACCGTATTAGCTCAGATTGAATCATGCCTCAATTCAAGGCCTTTATGTCCACTCTCAAATGATCCTGAGGATCTGTTGGTCATTACTCCAGGTCATTTTTTGACTGGAGATGCTTTACTCGCTCCTCCTATAGCAGAGAAGTTTAAAATCAGCTTATTGGATTGGTGTAAAAATTTTCAATATTTTGTAGAACAATTTTGGAGATTCTGGAGTTCAGATTATAATTATTTATCAAGGTTGCAGAGAAGGCCAAAGTGGTTGCAAATGAAGGAACATTTGGAAGTTGGATATATTGTTCTGATTAAGGATGAGCGTTGGCCGTCCAATCGTTGGACATTGGGTCGGATCATTGAAATCCATGCTGGAGCAGATGGTTTAGTTCGAGTTGTTACACTTAAAACGAGCAATGGAATTGTGAAGCGACCAGTAGCAAAACTCTTTCCATTGCCCATACAAGAGAATTGGCCTAATTGTGACACCGAACCCATACGATAAAATTTAATTGTGCTCTTATCCATTCCGTCCACATTGTAGGTTGAGGTGGTGCCGTGCGTGGGCTACTGGAGCTGAAGGACTGCAGGGCTACGAGGGATCTGGATTTGATGATGCCTGCTGCAATCATCAAAGGGGGGAGAATGTTTGGGCTGCAGCCTGGCCTAAGAGCGGATGGGTCAGCTGTGCCTGTGAGCGGCTGTCTATAATAAGTCTATAAGAGAGCGATAAGATGAAGAGAACCTAAATGAAGCGATTAGCCGTTGCCAACTGGCATGCTTTAAGAACAGCTAGCTTTAAGAACCGCTAGTTCGTGTATTTTTTTGCCTAAGCTATGGAATTTGCCAGCTTGGTGACAGCGGTAGTTATTAAGAAAATTGAAGTCTGTAAGCGTCAGTCCATGCAGTCGGATGCACCCTCTGTGCAGTACGATATAGTATTATAAAATTATAACCTTACTCCATTAAACTAAGAACATTTAAACCCGAAGTCGATTTAGTCTTTTTTGGCAAGATCCTCAGCCGCCGCAGTTGGGCAGAACCACTGCAGGCCGCTAATTTATTTTCGGGCAGATTGGGGCTCCGCATGGGCGCAGCTAATAACCAACAGATATTCATTATTGATATTTTTTTAAAATTAAAAATTATTTCGTACAAGTTTTTAATGTTCACTGGTTCAAGTTGGGTATAAAATGTCGTTAGGGGTAATCCCTTGGGAAACCGACCACGAATGGCTTCAATTGGCTATCACTAGACGACTGGGTATTTTTGAGGACTGGGTATTTTTTGGGCTACGTCGTTTTTTGGTTTCGCCCAGGTCCGTAATAAACCCGGATCGATTTCAAAGATTGGCCTGGGCCTGGGTACAAAAAAACATACCTGGCCCGTGCCCACATCTACTGACTTCCTACTTTGGATATTATCTAAAGCCTGACGGCATTCTATGGCTTTTTTCCAAGCGAACAACGTGGCTGAAGAGGCCATATCTGTCTACGGTTCTGATGCTACATTCTCCTACATAGGCTGCACAATGTGCAGTGCACATATGTGGGATCCAGTCGGTAGGGAGAACTTAGCATTTCGTTCTAAATTGTAAGGAAGCTTTCTTAGGCTGGGGTGAGGCTCAGTCCAACCCAAGTTCACTTACGGTAAATTTATTAAGTGCTGGACGGCTGGAGGAACACACAAACATTGAGGGCGAAGAGTTTGTTAGAACCAAGTTAAGTGGCCTGGATTGGCCTCTAGGGCCAACAACCAATTTCGTCGTGGAAAACCCCAAGACAACAAGACAAGACAACCCTCAGCAGTACTCAGCCCGAAGGAAAATCCCACGCCAAAGCAACCAATAGGATACCCGGCCGCTGAGAACCATCAATCTCGTTGCGGAAAACCCCGAGACGGCGAGACAAATTGTTATCCACAGACCGTGATCTCAAAGAGTGACCACAAACACGCTGAGTAGTCCCTCAGGGCGCGAGTTGTGTTCCTTCTTTGCGCACCAAAATATCCTTAGGATCAGCACCGCGAGAATACTCTTGGCATTTCCCCAACACGTTTCACGTTACAGGCAAAGTTCTGAATTTATTGTTGTTGCGAAGGAGAGTCACACACTTTAATACCTAACCGTACTCTTTCTTTTGCTTCTTGGCTCTAAAGATAAGTCGCTGGTGGCTAGCTTACCTGCGATCACCACTTTCACTAACAAAATTACGAAGGGGGAGGAGAAAGGGAATGTAGCGCAGGCCTCCTGGTTTCTTACAGCTATCCGAGGGGGTGGGGTGCATAGTCGTTGGTGTTTTTCCTTCTGGTGGTTCTTTCCTGTGCCGGCTGGCGAGCGCGCGTTGTTACTTTTGCGTCCGATCCCGATCACTGGTAAACTTACTCTCCTCGTGGCCTCTGGTTTTTCTTAGCTCTAGACCAAGCTCTGCCCGGCCGATGTCAGCTGCGCAGTCGCTGAAACCTTGGTGCCGTTCCTTTTCTTCCTTTGCCCTTGCCCTAATTTCTGCGCGCGTCGCTGTGCCGGCCGTTTGTGTGCGTGTGGCTGGCGTGTGGCCCCCCTACCTTACTCCGGGGAACGTAAAGATTCCGTGACTTGGCGGCGTCCATTTATAGTGATACGGAATTTTATATCCTCGAAACGACGAAGAAAGCGGGCGCCGGCACGCTGGTGATCTGTCAATTGGGAGGTGATTATATCTAATAACTCATATACTCATATCTAGGAGATTATTATCGCCTGACTCGTTCCTTGGTACCGAGGGGATCTCATCCAAGTCGTTGGGATTGAGGGATGGTTCTTTCGAATCGCCTTCATCTTCGCTGATGTCTCAGTATTGTTCGGATCTTACCTCCGGTACCTCCATAACTTCGGCCGAAGCTAGCCAAGATCCGTATGCCGTCGGTTTTGATCCCGGTAGTAAAAAGGGGAAGCGCCTCTGAGGTCTCTTCTGGCTAAGGGTTGACCGGCTCGATCCATGATCCGTACGATGGCGGTGGAAAGGGACGGGCATTGTCCTCTATCGCCTCTGGGAATGGGCTTACTGGGTTTGACGGAGAGTACCGCAGTCCTTCTCCGCTCAGCGGGGATAGATATCCGTTGGATGACGGATAATAGTTGGTCGGGTGGCCTGGAGACATTTGGCTAGACCCTAATGGGGATATTGGACCGGTTTCGAGGCTACCCATACTGGCGGTGTCCGAGTCGTGGTCACCGTTCTGCGAAATGCTGTCTTCGGTAGGACTGCTGGAGCGTGGATGACAGCGAATGGCGTCATTTATTTCATCCAGATCTCCCTCGAGGGGTGCTCGGATCACGTTCGTAAAAAAACCTTCCGTCATACCCTACCTCGGAATCATCGGACTCGCAGGTACTAGCTGGGTGCTCAGTCACCGCTTCCCGCGATATGCTTCTGCGTACCCAGGTGGAAACGAGGGCAGGGGGATGTCTTTTAGCCAAAGGTTAATGCTCCATGTCGGATTGCCGTGAAGATCTTGGTCATCTGGCTCTATGAACATACCCAGGCGAGCCAGGCGAACCATGTTTTGATGAGCGGCTGGGCCAGGGTAGATGACCGTGGTGTTCTCTGGAGTGGAATCAAGACTGGAGACCCATAGTAGGTCTCATTCGTGTGAGTCAGACGTATCACTATTTTCGTCGGCTGTTGGTCCTGAAGCCCCTGGCTCGCGATCAGATTCTGAATTTGACTGGCTTGCTTCCGATCGGAGGTCTCTCATGAGCGGCGAGTAGCTTTTGCTGCGTGATCGCAATGATTCGGCTTCGCTCGCGTTGTCGTCCAACATTCTGTCTGCCGACGAGGACATATCGCTAGAAGACTGATTTACGATTATGACTTGTTCTATAAAACCTATTTCTGTTCTCCCTCAGTTCTTTGGTACGGTTTTATAATCGACCTTAATATAACTTAGTATTAACTTAGTATGGTAGCGTGGGAGGACAAAGAGTTCCCCTTACGGGGGTGGGGACGTTGGAATGGCGCGCCAAACTCAAGTGGCCCCCTCTGAAACTCTTGTCCAAACTTGCTTACTGTGACGTCGTGGTTATCGTCTGTTGGGTCATCGTCGGTGGTGTTGTGGGAACTTCGGAAGTCTGTGGCGATGCCCTACGGTTGGATGCTGACACAACGGTTAAGTACCCAGTGCACAGTGATTCCGCCCATAGGCCAAAAATCAAAACAAACGATCAGAAAATATTTTAATAAAACATAAACAATTCGTCTCTCAAATGTCCAGTCTTCTTATTTGCAAACCGGTTTTCGCTAGAAATCTAACCGGACTTTCGAAAAATAGAACTAAAAGCAGAAACACGTGCTCACTTGCAAAGCGCAGCTGGGCGCTAGTCAAATATTTCAAAGCAAAAGCGCACTTCAAATTGGTCTGGCAGTGGCGTATGTTTACATATTGTGTTTATTTGGAATGGATTTTGAAGTTCAAGGTTTTTATTAATTATTCTAAAATTAATACCAACTAATTCCTTTTGTAATTTTTTTGCACTTTGTGTTTTATCTAACCTATTTGTTTGTTCCGTTTTTGTTCGTTTTTAGTTTGTTTACCCTTAATTATAGTTGTGTTCCTCCCAAATTCCCCAAATGGATTCTTTTCCAGTGAACTTGTATAACATTTAAGGTAATAAGTCCGGTAAGATTAGCTGCGAAAATTTGCGAATGTGCTTGTAATCGTTAATTTACTACACGGCGTCATTTTTTTCAAGGTCAAATTTTCCCAGAGAAGCCTCTGCAGAGCTCTGTGCCGCCTGATAATTGTGCTGTGTCTTTGTTTACGTCTTTCGTGTTTGTGTAAAGTTTCCATTGAACATTTTATAAATCTTATATTAAACAAGATACAAATTACTTGGATACTCACTCAGGGATAGACGCATAGCAAAGCGCTCTGGAAACAAACTCAAAATCGCGGTTAAATCTAGATCTGTATAACAACAAAACAGTGTCACAAATTTAATAAGCCGTGCAGTGCATAAGCCGTAAGTGAAAAACAATTAAAGTCCGCAAAAGCAAATAGAAGCTAACACTAAAAAGACAATTAAACATTAAATCAAAACATTGGTTTGTATGTGTGTGTGTGTGAGCTTGCTGTTCTCTCAGAGCTAACTTCAACGGTGAGCATAAGCCTGTGTTAGGAGTCAAAGAGAGTTTGAGGTTGCCAGACGTCCAACTGAGGGCAAGCAGTGAAAGCAGCGAAAGCAGTACAAAGCAGTGGAAGCAGTAAAAGCAGTGAATGCAGTTCTGCTTATAGAAAAGAAGGCCATAGATATTGCCAAATATTTACACACGATGGCAGGCACTGGAAATTTGATGCACACCCTCCAAAAACTTCTGCTCCAGGAGTAAGCATTCCGTCAGCAGCAGGCAAACGTATGCTTAAAGAAATATCGCCAGACCAACGTAACGAGGGAGACATGGCAGTGGGTGGAATGAAGCAGTCGGATCCTTTGAACGTTTTGTCAGCTCTTTTTGATGAAAAAATGGCCAATGTAGCTACTAAAAGTGATGTGGACAAAATAAACAATGCCGTCACTGAACTGGCAGCGAAAGTAGATGATCTAACAGCTGAAAATGCGGCACTGAAGATAGAACTGAAGGAGGTCAAATCTAAACTGGAAATAGATGCCCAAAAATTGTTAAATGTGGAAACTGACATAAAGAGGCGGAACCTCATATTCAGAGGCATGGAGGCGCATAAAAACACGTCTGAAGCGGTAAGATCCCTGTGCAAAGATAAACTTCACGTACAAGAAGCGGCAATAGAAACAACGCGTAAACTAAGCGAGCACGGAGGAAAAATGAGCGTTATGGTGGCTTTCTACACTACCGATGCGGTACAGGCAGTGCTAAATAAGGCAAAACTCTTAAAGGGAACAACGTTATATATTGAAAGAGACCTCAACAGCAAAAGGAAGATGCAGAAGCAAATGATGCTTGCTATTCGTAGAGAGCTACTGACTCTTAATAAGGAAAAGCGAGTGTATGTGAGGGATGATCGATTATGCGTGGATGATAAATGGTTCTACTGGAACAACAATCGAGAGCTTCTAAGCGAGGGCAAGCCGGCTGAGCCGATCATGAAGGCGATTTATGGTAACAGCTTCCAACTAAATTTAAACATTAATATTTTAGCATATAATATATCAGGATTAAGAAGCAAATTAATGTTTAGACACTTTTTGGAATATGTAACTAGCCATGATATATTTTGTTTGTTTGAAACCTTCGTTGAACGCGGATTTGAGGAGATGACTACATACTTTCCAAATCATATCTTAAAGTGGATTCCTTCGGAGCGGATACATCAGAAAGGGCGTGCCAGTGGGGGATGTTTATATGGTATAGAAAAGCGCATAAGTCATGTTTCTAGCTACGAACAGCTCGAAAACCAAACGGTAGTACAACTTCAGGAGGAGAATGAAATACTCACTATTGTTCCGACATATTTAAATTGTAACAAGTGGATCCGAGACTACAATAACCTGTACGACATACTACTAGAGGGTGCGATCAATAACGTAATGGTGATTGGGGACCTTAATGGAAGGATTGGCGACCAGCAAGTGTTTACTGAAGGGAGTGATACAGCACAAGAGTATGGAAGGACAGTCAGAGAATCTCGGGACAAAATGCTGGACTCAAATGGAAACAGCATCATAGAAATGTGTGAGTGTGCAAATCTAACTGTACTAAATGGTAGAACCATCGGAGATTCAAACGGAAGCTTTACATTCATGCGAAATGAGGCAGCATCGACGATAGACTACTGCCTAATCAATGGAAGGTGGCACGAAATTCTGCACGACTTCGGCGTAGAAAATGAGACTCTTTCGGATCATCTGCCCATAGTCGCACGGTGCATATTGAACTCAGCAATAAGCACAACCAAAAGCGTTATCCTACCGCAATTAAGATGGAATCCAAATAAATCTGAGCGCTATAGAACTATACTAAACATAGAAATAGAAGAACAAAGATCAATGCTTGAGACTAGTCAGAATGGGATTCAGGTGTTAGAGAACTGCGTCAGAAATGCTGCTAAATGTATTGTATTATGCCCGATCCGCCTTCAGATAGTCCTTCAGTGCCATCAGGCATCCGTCCAATGTTCCCAACGAGTTAACTTATGTGTTCGTTTTTATTTTCTTTCTTTATTCAAATATATTTAGTTTTTCTTAAGAGTGGCCTGTGGCCAGTTGGAGCTCTCATATATATCTGTTCTTACAATTATCACTTATGCGCTCATGCAGCTAAGTCTCGTAGCTGCGCTGCCAACAGCGGCAGCGGAGAGACGTTTATATATTTTTATATATGGCTATGCTCGCTTAGGCTGGAGCGCAAGGGTCTATGTATATGCACTTGAGTTTATAGCATTGGGGGTCCGCGTGTGACAGAAATGCTGACACTTGCATTTTCCGTTAGGGAACAAAGGCTGGCTCGTATTTCGGCCAATTATGTATATGAATTGGGACTTGGACTTTGTAGTTATGTTTATTTATATATATGCATCAATGTATGAAGTACAGTGTGCATTCACTATATGTGCATAGTACATCTCCCTTCTTTTGAAAAATAACGTAATATAATGAAGTTATTTTCTAAGGAATTATTTTTTGTATGTATATATATTTTTTTGTATTTTTTTTTTTTTTTTTTTTTTAAATGTTTTTTTTTTTTCGAATCAAAAAGTATTGATATTTTCCTCTATAAATTTTTATGTATAAAATTTTTGTGTATTTTAATTTTTCCCTTCATGGAGTTTTTACTTATTTTACTGTATGGATATTGTTATTTAATCTAGTGTATGGCCACACAAGATATATTTATAAAAGTACAAAATAATTATGAAATAAAAATTTTCAATCTATCTTTATGTACTATTTGTTTTTTATTTTTACTGCTTGATATTGTTATATTATCTATCTCCTAATTGTTCCACCTTATATGGTCCAGTATATTTAAAATCTAGCTTATGTCCTGCTTCATTTTCAAAAAAACCTGATCTCCTATTTTTAACTCAAAATTTAAAATAGTCTTGTCGTAATTAATTTTTTGTTTTTGCTTATGAGATTCTAACATTAATCTAGCTCTCTTAAATGCTTGTTCTAGTCTAAATTTCGTTTCTTTTGCATAATCTTCTATATTGTATAGTGGTTGTATCTTATCTATACTATTAAAATGTTTTGTAAATTTGAAGTTTTACCAAAAACTAACTCGTATGGACAATAGTCATGTGCCATAGATGGTGTTGTGTTAAAGCAATATACGAAGTATTGGAGCCACACATCCCAATCTGATTTGTCAACTGAGATGTATGATCTAATGAACTCCACGGTACCTACAGTCTGGTGATGGTGTGCGGTAGAAGTTATGTGTTTGATATTCATATATTTGCATAAATCTTCTATTATTGAATTTTTATATTCTGTTCCCATGTCCGTAATGAACGTCTTCATTGGACCGTACTTCAGAATAAAATCTTCAAATATAGCTTTTGCTACTGTATTTGCACTTTTGTTTTTTATTGGTATTGCTACAAGGTATTTTGTTAAATCGCAGATTAGTGTTACTGCATATTCATTTCCTTGTTCAGATTTGGGTAGTGGACCGATCGTATCCACAATTACCCTGTCGAAAGCCATTTGTGGCGTTTCAGTTATTGTTAATGGGGTCTTTGTGTGTTTTGTAACTTTTGGCATTTGGCGCATTTTCTTATATATCTTGATATATCTCTGGTCATGTTTTTCCAGTAATAATGCCTTTTTATTTTTGCTAATGTTCTAGCTATGCCTGTATGACCTCCTTGTATTGGATCGTCATGGAATGTAAACAGTATTGCTTCTTTTTCTTTATCATTGTTTGATAATATTGACACTGGCTTGAGTAGCGCTACCCTTATAGATTTTAATATTTTATTGCCCATTATTTTAAAAGATTCTATTGATATGGTGTCAAAGATCTTTTCGCTCAGTGCAATTTTGAGTTGGCTAATATTTAATAGACCGGCTTGTTTCAAGCCTTTGAAAGAACTGACCTAAGTCGAGAATTTTCATTGGTGTACATATTGCTAACTTCAATTCTTGCTATAACTTTTTTTTCCACGCTTTAGTAAGCATAGTGAATCTGTTAATCGCAAGGTCACTACTTTTTCGTACCTCATCATTTTTAATGACTTCGTATACGTTGGGCTGAGAAGCTTTATTTAGAGTTTGCTTATGCAAATCTATTTTTTCATTTTTCTTTTCCTGCGCAGGAATTTTTTCTGTTTACTTTGATTTCTGGTAGGGACTTTCAGAATTTTATTGTTCGTCTGTATATTTTTATTTAAATCATCTATTGTGATTCGTGATAGCGCGTCGGCTACATAATTGTCTTTTCCCTTTAAATATTCTACTGTGAAATTATATTCCTCTAATTCAAGTCTCATTCGTGTTAGTTTCGAACTGGGATTTACCATTGAAAATAGGTAAGTGAGTGCTTTATGATCTGTTTTGACAGTGAAATGTCTACCATAAATATATGGTCTGAAATGTGTTATTGCCCAATGAATGGCTGATAGTTCTTGTTCTGTTTTACTTTTGTTGCTTTCGCCTTTTGTAAAAGATCTGGATGCGTATGCAACAGGGAGCTGTAGTCCATCTTTGTTTTGAGTTAGGACTGCTCCACATGCTAATTTACTAGCATCTGTGATTATGCAAAATTCTTTGCTGAAATCTGGATACTGCAAAAGTGTTGGGTTTATTAATGCTGATTTTAGATGTTCGAAGTCTTTCTGGCATTCAGATGTCCATTCAAATTTTACATCTTTTTTACATAATCTTGTTATGTGACGGGAATAGTCGGCAAAATTTTTATAAATCTTCTGTAATAATTACAAAATGCGACAAATCTTCTAGCGTGTCCACATCATGTGGGACCGGATAATTTTGAATGACATCGTATTTTTTGTCGTCTGGCAAGATTCCTATGTCTGTGCATTTATGTCCCAAAAAAGTGACTTCATGCATAAAAAATGAACATTTTTCAGGGTGTAACTTTAGATTGTGTTGCCTACATTTCTCAAAAACATCGGTTAAGTTTTTGAGCATATGTTTTTCGGAACAACCAATGACTATTAAGTCATCCATATAAAGGAATGCTTGCGAAGGTTCCAGTCCAGAGAAAGCTATAGTCATCATTCTCTGAAAGGAATTTGGCGCTATTTTTAATCCGAATGGTAGTCGCGTGAAGCGATATGAACCATTGTTTGTTGAAAAAGATGTTATATCGCGTGAACTTTTTTTTCGAGTTCAATTTGATGAAAACCTGACATTAAGTCAAGGCATGAAAAGTATTTTGCTCTACCTAGTTGATCTAAAATATCATCAATTCTAGGCAGCGGAAATTTATCAGACAACAGTTTTTTATTAATTTGACGATAGTCAATTACTAATCGCCATTTTTTCTTGTCATAATCGGGTAGTGACTTTTTTGGCACTAATAAAAGTGGGCTATTATAAGCTGACACAGATGGTTCGACTATTTGGTCTTTTATCAATTTTTGGACTTGTCTTGCAATTTCATCTTTCTGACTATGAGGACTTCTATAATTTTTTATATAAGTTGGTTCATCATCTTTCAATCTCAGTTTTTGTTTATAAAAATTGTTAGTGGTTATTGATTCGGTTTCTAGTCCGAATACATCACTATATTGGGTGCATAAAGTTGTGAGTTGTTTATGGAATTGTGGTGGGAAATTTTTCGAAAGTTGTTTTAATACACATTGTTCTCTGTTATTTAAGTCTGTTTCAACTACGTCGTAGTTTGAAAGTGGTTCATATTTTAAATTTTTTATGCTGACTACTTGATCTGTATTTGTTGTATTTAGTAGTCTTATGAATGCATTTTTTACTGTTACTATGGTATTTGCTATGTAAATACCATGCTGTATTTCTTGGTTTGGAATCAAAACACTGTCTTCTGTTGAGGTTAGTTCAATTTTTCGGACAACTTGGGATCTTGCTGGCAGAACTATGGAATTGTTGCCAGAACTGTATGTTATTGGAACATGAATCGGATATTTTAAATTATCTGGCCTAATTATAAGCCAGTCCTCATTTGGCTTGAAATCCAATTGACAGTTGTATTTTTTAATAAAATCGATTCCCAGTATTCCATCACAAGGAATAGCGAATTCTGAATTTACAATGTGAAAATCATGTGGAATTATATATTCTGAAGTTTGTATTTCAATAGAAGTTAAACCTTTTGATTTGGTAACCTCTTGACTTATTCCCTGTATATTGATAATATGATCATTTTGAATGTATTTAAAAACATCCGAGTTTTCTTTTAATATTGATATTTCGGCACCTGTGTCTATCAAAAAGACTAATTGATTTCCCGTTTCTACATGTATGAAAGTTACAAAAGTATTTAAGCTGAGATTGATTTTGTGAACTTTACTTTTTCCTACTGTGGAGTACTTAAAAAGGGTTTGGGGGAGCTTCCCGGTTGGTTTCCCGGTGCATTTTGGGCTACTCTAACATTGTTACTGTTATTATTATAACCTCCATTTTGGTGGTTATTTCCGCTGTAGCCTCCTCCACGGGTGTACAATATGGCATTTGCATTGCCTGTCATTTCAGTACTACATTGATTTAGATTTCGTCGAAGAGCTGTCAAAGCTGCTTCATACAAACGTGCTTAGTTTTATCAATTTGTTTGGTGCTTGGGGGATGGAAGTGGGAGGTGTTTATCCACAAATCATGTTCAGCATTTAACCATATTTTTATACTCTGTACCGAAGGTACAAAGAGTATATTGGGTTTGTGCAAATGTATGTAACAGCCAGAAGGAAGCATCTCCGACCCTATAAAGTATATATATTCTTGATCAGCATCAACAGCCGAGTCGATATAGACATGTCCGTCTGTCCGTATGAACGCTGAGATCTCAGAGATGGTAAGAGATAGATGTTTGAGGTGTATGGAACATATATTTCTTATACTTGCAGGCAGATCAAATTTAGTTTTTTTTTGCCACGCCCCCTGCCTCCCCCGCAAATCGAAAAAAACGTCATATCTTCCACAATTTTGGAGTTAGATTGTTTGAACCTTCTAGACATATATTCTACTCATCATTACCTATGGAGCCCCCATATATCGTTTTCCGATCAGATGAACGATAATAGAGTTGCCACCCCCGCAATTTGAAAAACACCTCAAATATCCCGCAATTTTGGGTTTAGGTTGTTCGAACCTTCTAGACATATATTCTACTCATCATTACTTATCGAGCCCCCATACATCGTTTTCCGATCAGATGAACGATAGTAGAGTTGCCACCCCACAATTTGAAAAACACCTGAAATATCCCACAATTTTGGAGTTAGGTTGTTTGAACCTTCTAGACATATATTCTACTCATCATTACCTATGGAGCCCCCATATATCGTTTTCCGATCAGATGAACGATAGTAGTGTTGCCACCCCCGCAATTTGAAAAACACCTCAAATATCCCGCAATTTTGAGTTTAGGTTGTTCGAAGCTTCTAGACATATATTCTACTCCTTATTACTTATCGAGCCCCCATACATCGTTTTCCGATCAGATGAACGATAGTAGAGTTGCCACCCCCCCAATTTGAAAAACACCTCAAATATCCCGCAATTTTGGAGTTAGGTTGTTCGAACCTTCTAGACATATATTCTACTCATCATTACTTATCGAACCCCAATACATTGTTTTCCGATCAGATGAACGACGGCAGAGTTGCCACCCCCACAATTTAAACAAAATCGAATATCTTCCACTATTTTAAAGACATAATTACGCTGGGCAGCACTGTCCTTAATCATGGGCAGCACTTGCACAGATTGTGTTACCCCACACTTTAAAGTTATTAGTTATATACAAACGGGTACAGAGTATATTACAGTCGGGCTTGACCGACTTTCTTACTTGTTTAAAATATATTTTAAGAGCCTTGTAGAAAATTTCAAAACTCCACGACCATTAGAAGTATTTATGGCCGCGCCTCCATACAAGCCGAAAAACTGTGCAGTGGCTTCTTCAGACGTAATCTACACCTGGTCATCTCTCGTCTCTTTATGTATACTTTGGTCAGGATTATCGATTCCCCATGTAATAGGCTCTTAAATCTGCTAAGTTTGCCGTGCGTCGTCGATGCGTACCTTGAAGCTGGAGGCGAGCTATATTTGGGGAGAGAAATTTGATTAGTTTGTAGGGTCCGTCATATTTTGGCGCAAGTTTAGCGGCAAAGGCGTCAGCTGCTTTCGACAGGTGGTGTTGGCGTAATAAAACCAATGTCCCCACGGTAGGTCTCCATTCTCTCCTTCGCAAATTGTAGTAACGACCCTGCTCCTGGGAAGCCCTCTGCATGTTTTCTTTTGCGATCTGGTACACTTTCTGGAGTTGACTGGCTTTATTCGGCGGTAGGGGATGATCGGAACCAGTACATGGCGTAACCTCGTCGTATAATGCCCCAGGAAGTCTTGGTTCCCGGCCCTGTACCAGATAAGCGGGGCTATATCCGGTGCTATCAGAAACGCTGCTGTTGATGGCCAAAGTGATTTCGGGCAACAGCTTATCCCAGGTCTTGTAATCGTCCGAAATGTATTGGGCAATCTTTGTTTTGATCGTCCTATTCGCCCGCTGGGTTCCGTTATCACAAATGAACACCTTCGAGCGTGAGCATCTTCCCAGCTGGCTTCTGTTGAGAAATCTTAAACCTTTGACATACCTCGCACCGTTGGACATAACGTGCTACATCGTTAAACAGACCCGGCCAATGGTTGTAATGATTGCTTGGCTGGGCATAGGAATGCCTCATCCTATTCGCTTGTCTATTAGTAGTTGTTTCAGGGATCAGCACGATTGGGGAGTTTTCGACTCGGACTCGCCGGATGGGGGGGTCTTTTACTACTACTTAGACTGCTGCCAATTACAAGAGAATGTGCTGATCAGGCCGATTTGGTGTTAATAAGATTCCAATATACTACGCTTATGGGACTGGTGTTGTTGCCCATCTCTTTACCCACCCAACCTTGTCAACATACCTTTAAAAAGGGATTAGTTGACCCAACTTGTATGACACAATTTAAATCGATTATGGTGGTTCAACAAAATGTATGAGTTGTTTCAAAATTAGGTGGGTTTCATTAATGCTGCTCAGTTGTTGCTCATTTCTTAATATTTGCTTTTACGAAAATTTACCAATCATATTCAAAACATGTGTACTTATCATTTATCAAGGTGGGAGTCGTTCTTGACGGTGGTCACTGTAGGAATATACGCATGGCCGTGCTAGTTACGTCAAGCCAGTGAGATGAATGAAAATTTCTGACGTTGACTTTCTACAATCTATGGACACACCTTTCCCGCTCATCTCTCGCTTAGATTCTGCTAAAAGCATGTGCATACAAATTGGATTGACTGAGCTGCAGCACTCGGGGTACCAGAGCAGTTCCCTAGGAAACAAGATATTGTAGATTTTCACCTGGTCACTGATCACTTTGCGAATATAACTGCCGGGGCGCTCTACACACACACAAATACTGATGGCTTGTCGTTCACTTTTTGCCAACACGTGCTTTATGTATATATATTATATTATGTAATTCTGCAATACGTTTGAGAACACGTAGACACTTCTCTGGGCTTCTTGAATAACACTTTGACCGTCTGGTTTGCAGATTCTTTGCCAAATAAAACTGCTTCACCATGTGTCATTTGATCTGAAGCCAAACTTCGATATTGTGGGACGAAAGCTTCCCCTTTGCCATTTCAAAGCTCTTGCTGCCTTTAACAGCAGTGTAAGAGAGACAACTATACAACTCATAATCTTGAATAACGGATCCTAAAGAACTGCACACACGTACATACAAAAGGCAAATGTTTTAGGCTAGACCATAGTAGGGATGGATCAAGATATTTTAAGCTAAGTAAGGTGGACCATGTTATAAAACATTAGGGTGAACCGTCACAGCACAGGTTACTTTTCGTTTGCCATGCAAAGGTAAAATAATCTGGAAAACGGTAAACATGTTCACTAACTTGCTCGCTGCATATCTTTAGCATAGTATATACTGATTGAGGTTCCGTTCTCTTCTAGCTCATAACAATATGTACCGAATTTACTTAATACTTTGGCCCTTAAAAACTTGGGAGCTAGTTTTGCACTATAGTTCTTCAATTTGTTACTTAGCGTGAAATTCCTGCGGTATATAATTTCTCCTGGATCAAAAGTAACATCCCTAGACCTTAGATTATACGCGTGCTTGTTAGTTTCGAACGTATTCCTTATATTGAGAATTATCTTATCTCTTACTATCATCAATTTGTCGGCATTTTCATTATTCTTGTAAGGTCAGGAGCGTTTTCCTATCCTGCACGAGATCAAAGGGGTGGGGGTGAAGCTTGACAAAACCACGTTAGTCCAATTTCCAACCAACGCAATGAGGCACAACCATTTTGCTCGATCGCTTGCAAAGAACTTGTTTTAATATTTCAAAGAGTGAGCTAGGCGCAGCTGACGGAATTACAAGTACAAAAGAAGAGAGAACTTTTACAGTAAGCTAAAAGGAACTCAGAGAACATTAGGGTGATTCTTAACTTAAGATTTTTTGTAAGAAATTACAAATAAAAGAGTTTTACGAAATATAATGGGTATTCAAGACTTTAAGTAAGATTTAAAATTATGTTTATAAACTGTGGGCCACGTTTGGCCCAACAATTCTCTCCCACTCTCATTGAATGAAGTTTTCTCAATAGTTCATACGATGCTCCGAGAGTTACCATCAAAGTTCCAAAAAGGGAGTAATATGGGGAAAACCCAATAGAACATTAATAAGCAGATCTAATTGCCAATCATATTTCTGGTAACTTAGAATCCCATGTCTTGTGGTTTTTATCTATATATGCTCTGATCTCTCAAAAGTAACATCCCTAGACCTTAGATTATACGCGTGCTTGTTAGTTTCGAACGTATTTCCTTATATTGAAATTATCTTATCTCTTACTATCATCAATTTGTCGGCATTTTTCAATATTCTTGTAAGGTCAGGAGCGTTTTCCTATCCTGCACGAGATCAAAGGGGTGGGGGTGAAGCTTGACAAAACCACGTTAGTCCAATTTCCAACCAACGCAATGAGGCACAACCATTTAGCTCGATCGCTTGCAAAGAACTGTTTTAATATTTCAAAGTGTGAGCTAGGCGCAGCTAACGCATTACAAGTACAAAAAGAAGAGAACTTTTACAGTAAGCTAAAAGGAACTCAGAGAACATTAGGGTGATTCTTAACTTATGATTTTTGTAAGAAATTACAAATAAAAGAGTTTCACGAAATATAATGGGTATTCAAGACTTTAAGTAAGATTTAAAATTATGTTTATAAACTGTGGGCCACGTTTGGCCCAACAATTCTCTCCCACTCTCATTGAATGAAGTTTTCTCAATAGTTCATACGATGCTCCGAGAGTTACCATCGAAGTTCCAAAAAGGGAGTAATATGGGGAAAACCCAATAGAACATTGATAAGCAGATCTAATTGCCAATGATATTTCTGGTAACTTAGAATCCCATGTCTTGTGGTTTTTATCTATATATGCTCTGATACCTGTAATTATTGAGCGGTTTAAACGTTCAGGAAGCATTAGACGAGGACTGTAGACCGCTGTCAACCGATGCTCAATGCCAAACTTCTTCAAAAAGGACTTGAAAAGATGCGATGTAAATTGTGATCCGTTGTCACAAATAATGCATTCGGGTAACTCAAACACAGTAAACACATGCCTCTCGAGAAAATCAGCTATAGACTCTGTATTCAACTTTCTTAACGGTGTCAGTAGATGGAACTTTGTTGAATGGTCTAAAACCACGAATATCCCCACATTTCCATTACTTGACCTCGGATATGGTGCAATAAAGTCCATGTAAATCCGTTGAAACGGTCTTTCTGAGAATGGTTGCTTTCCCATAGCAGGCTTAAGAGTGAGATTTGGAGATTTTGACTGTTTGCATATATCACAAGCGGATATAACGTCCTTTTCCTATTTTGCCATATTCGGTCAATAGAAATGCCTACGAAGCTTCTGTAAACACTTTCCTATTCCACAATGAGCCGATGTTGGAGGTGAATGGGCATTTAAGATGACCTCGCTAGTTATCTCCTTTGGTAACCACAACTTCCAACATTCTGATTCTAACAATCCAAACTCAAGATAGAACTGATTCCTTTTGTACACCAAATTATCGACTACAGTAACATCTGGTAAACGACTTTTCTTGTTTTTGACATTTTCTATTAACGCCTGATAGGAGGTTGACTGAAAATGCGCTGAATTCAAGTCGACTTCGGGTGTGTTAACTATGTCAATGGCTTCAACATTAAGGCTACCTCGACGATACTCTATCGAAAAGTTAAAGCCTTGAAACTTCAGGGCCTATCGAGCTAAACTACCATTTAAGTCGGACTGACGCATAATCCATTTTAAGCTCGCATGGTCTGTGACTACCCTGAACTCGTGGCCTTCGATATACTCGCGAAATTTCTCGATACATTACACGACTGCTAAACATTCTAGCTCAGGTATTGCATAATTCGTCTGAGCTCTATTCAATTTATGTGAAAAATACGCAATGGGTTTCTCAACACCGTCAGAGTCTTCTTGTGCTAATACCCCAATAACTCCTAACCTTGATGCATCGCATTGTACTATAAACGGCTTTGTGAAGTCTGCAGTCTTTAGTACAGGTGCCGATGTGAGCAATTGCTTAGTTTTTTCAAAAGCAACCTGCGCTTCATTAGTCCATTGGAATGTTTTAGCTTTCTTTGTCAGATCAGTAAGAGGAACTGTTAATGACGCGTAGTCATGCAAAAACCTTCTATACCATCCGCAAATTCCTAAAAACTTTCTTAACTCTTTCACAGAACAGAGGTGCAGTCAAGTTTAGAATCGCTGAAATCTTATTCGAATCTGCTTTGATACATCCTTTTCCAATTTTGTACCCCCGAAAAACGTACCTCTGGTACACACTATTTACATTTCTTAAGGTTCAGAGTCAATCCTGCCCTTCGCAATAGCGATGCTACCTCAGACAACAAAGTCATATGTTCTTCAAAAGTTTCGGTCACTAACAACAAATCGTCTAAGTAGACGAAGCCGCAGTTCTGGTATTCCGCTGGAATTATCGTGTCCATCAATCTACTCATGGTTTGGGCGGCGTTGGTTAAGCCAAACGGCATCACCTTAAAACGATATAAGGGTCGATTCGGAACGGTAAATGCAGTCAAGTTTTTCGAAACTTCACTTAGGCCAATTTGCCAGAATGCGTGCTTCAGATCGAGAGACTATATAAACTGTGCTTTAGGCAATCGAGACAACATGCCATTTATTTTCTGCTGTGGATAAGCGTCTTTTACAGTAATGCTATTCACCCTTCGTGAATCTAAACACAGCCAAACTTGTCTTCCCTTTTCCACCACGGCCACTGGACTACTCCAAGAGCAATTTTGAGGTGCTACTTCAATCACTCCCAACTAATAGCCTAATCACACTGAGTACATTTTAGAGGAACGCGTGGAATTGCTGTTAAATGTGAAACTCCGATTCAAACTGGCAACATCTAGCATCTTACATCTGTCAGTCATAGCTCTTCAAAAATGTGTTGTATAAAAAATTATACAGACATTTATTTAAATAAAATCCAAATTGCCATGTGTGGCGATTAAAAAGGCAACTATGCTGGTGCCATCTCCCGTAGTACTTTTTTTTTTTTTGGCATTTTATGGGTTTCTTTACATCTGATCTACTAAGTTCCACATGTCGAGCTCCACGTGAGTCGTCGTCAAGAGGCTTTCATGCTGATTAAATTTAAAAATGAATATACAAATTCTTGACAAGTTTCTCTGAGATTACATTGTTTAACCTGTTACGATGGGATAGGAACATTATGGTTAAAGATGTTGGATGTTAGATGTTGCTTAGTGTGATTAGCCTATTAAGCATATTATCCACTTCGTTGTATATCTTTTTCTCGACAGCTGGCGAAACAGAAAAATATCTTTGTTTAATGGGCTTTGTTCCTGGTTGTATTTCAATTGAGTGCTCAATTAGTGAAGTTCTACCCAGTCCATCTTTATCAAAATCCGGAAACAATGAAACTGTTCTACACAATTTGGAATTTTGTTCACTAGACAGTATGATATATAGATGATATTTTGGCCTCAGTGATAACATTCAACAGTTGTTTCAACCAACCAAACGAATTCCAAAAGTCTATACCCAAGATAGATCTTGTTTCAGTTCAGGTATTATACTCAATTCTATTTGTTTTGTTTGCTCACGAAAAGTCACCTCGGTTTTAATAAAGCCCTCCACTCGATATCTTTTACCTCCTGCTGTTTCTACAAACGAACTATATGTATTGAACGGTGCTTTAGACTTCAAAAATTCATTAGCCGCATTTCCACCTAAGCACGATATTGATGCGCCTGTATCAAGAAGTCCCGTGTAACTCTTTCCAAAAATTAAAACGTTAATAAAAGGTCTTAGGTCATTGTTAGAATGCGCTAAGCAATTTAAACTGTGTACTATTTTCTTAATTGTCCCCCTTTTTTCAGAAAAATGTTTTTGAATTCGAACAGAATTTCTTTTCGGAAGCCTTTTTACAAATTCCTTCGCTTTAAGCGGTTCCGTAAAAATTCGTGCTTTAATCTTTTCATATTCTGCAAGTCTGACAAGGTAAGGTTTATGTGGACTAAGCGTCCGTGTACCCCTGACATTAACTAAAACCGTTTGCGTGCACACGACGTTATGTCGGGGTTTTGAGTCAACTCTTAAGTTTTCTACGTGCGGTTGCGGTTGCTCTTGCCGCCGCTCGTGCGTTCGTTTCCCTGACAATTTTCACAATTTGGCTTACAAGTATTCGGTTCTCCGCAGCCGTAACAAAAAATGCTTCGAGAGGCAAGGCAGTCATTATATCTGTGACAGTTCTCTTTACAGTTCCAGCAAACTATTTCCCTCAGCCTGTTCTTGTCAACTCGAACAATTCCTTTTAATTCGTTTATTACCTCACTCTCCTCAGGACTTGAATTTTCGCCAGCCGCCATGTCTATCTCATTCACACGTTTTTTATAAACTTGTTGCTGACGAGTGCGACTCAGCTCTTGTCCAAACGCTTCCCGTTTCGCTACTAGACTTCGCAAGTGACTTATAGAATTTATGTCATGGAAGAAAAGTTCTTTTCGCAAATACGGATTTAAATTCCGTTTCAAAATTTCGACCAATTTCACTTCGCTAATAGGAGTTGTGAGTCTATCTACCAGCAACATAATGCTGTGATAGAAGACATCAAACTTTTCGCTGTCATCTTGCTTGCGCTCTCTTATCATTTCTCGGATATCCCTAATCAGACATTGGATCATAAAAATGCGCTTTAAGTGTTTACACCCTCAAACTCGACACCGGGTGTTTTCTTCACCAAAGCTGCTAGATCGTCATTTGCCCAACAGCTTCCAAGGCGTTTCCTTTGCAAGCGCCCTCAAACTCGGCAGATAGATCCGCACCCACAACTAATATTACACACGAAGCTTTACACAGCCGACTCTGCAAATTGAACAAACCAAGCGGAACAATCATCAATCTTTAGTAAAGCTGAAACAATGTTTCTCTCGTTGCAGTAAACTCTGAAAGATTTTATTGTATATACGCAAAACGCAATGCAAGAACAAATGAGAAATCAAGGCATTCTCATTCAAATGCTCGCTGCGCAACAATCAAAATAGAGTTCCTCCTAAAAATTTCACTCTGGAATGCAAATGGCATTTCTCGCCACAAACTGGAGCTTTAAAGTTCCTACAAGACAATGAAATCGACATAATGCTGCTTGCAGAAACTCATCTCACGGAAAGATACAATTTTCAATTATCGGGGTATGCCTTTTACGGCACAAATCACCCCAGATGGTAAAGCTCATGGCGGAACTGGCATCCTAGTCAGAAACCGCATTAAACATTACCAACTACCTGGATTTGCGGAAAACTACATGCAAGCTACATCGATATGCGTGGAATCAAAGCGAGGAAATATTACTGTGTCGGCAGTTTATTGTCCCCCACGTTTCGCAATATCGGAAAATCAATTTATAGACTTCTTCAATACACTGGGTCAACGCTTCCTAGCTGCAGGTGACCTATAATTCCAAACATCCCCACTGGAACTCTAAACTAACTAACCCCAAAGGGAAGCAACTATACAGCACCAAACGAGCATCAAACAAACTCGACTATGTATCTGGGGTAGGCCTACATATTGTATGCAGATCCAAAAAAATTCCCGACCTTATAGACTTCGCCATAACAAGAAAAATTCCCGTACTTGGTTACTGCATTAGCAGATTTGTCGTCAGACCATTCCCCAATTATTTTTGCCACTTCTGGAGAACCCTCACATCATCAAATATCCTCGGCGCCTGACATCCCACAAGACGGACTGGCTTAAATACCAAAATATTAGCAGTCACATCGGACTGAGCCAACCATCAAACAGCGAAGAAGGCATCGAAAATTCCGTCAAACACTTGTAACTCCATCATTACAGTGCAGCTTATCCTCGAACCCTCAAACGGCAAAAACAACAACATCGAAGGGAAGGTAGTAGATTAAGCAGCAGCTACATAGAGCGACTCGTCACTGAGAAACGCCGTGCAAGAAGAGAATGGCAGAGCAATAGGTCACCTGCTGCAAAGAAAATCGGCTGAGAGGAAGCAGAACGCAAACTTGCAGCCCTCGAAATTTGAAGAACAAAAGCTGAAAGGCGTTACATAGACATTTTGTCGCTACAAAGCACAAAATTTCCTTTATGGGAGAGGCAGAGAGCATAAAGCCACCTGCAAAAAATAGACACGCCTTTGAGGGATGAGAGGAAGATGGGCCCGTAGTGACGAAGAAGAGCAAAAAGTATTTGCACTTTCACCTTAAAATTATTTTCAATGCCTAATCCACCAAAAATGGATTGCTCTTCCATTACAACTGCCGCTGACTGACCCAATCAAAGTTCACTCGTCTGAAATAAGCCTGCAAAGAAACTTAATCCGAGAAAAGCACCGGGACATGATCTCATATACGCCAAAAATGATTGTGAACTTCAATTCAGCCATTAACTATATCTCAGACTTTTCAATGCTGTTCTGCGATGTGGATACTTTCCAAATAACTGGAAAAAGTCCACAATCTTAATGATTCACAAACTAGGAAAGGATAAAACACAAGCGTCGTCTTATAGATTGTTAGTGCTACCTTGTTTATCAAAATTATTCGAGAGAAGATCTTATACAAAATTGATTCTCATGCACAAAATATCATTCCATCTCACCAATTTGGGTTTTCCGGGCAAAACACGGGACCATTGAACAAGTCAACCGCCTAACTTCAGATATTCGGACGCGTTTGAGCACCACGAATACTGCTCCGCAATTTTCTAGATGTTTAGCTTGTTGACCGTGTCTGGCTGGAAGGTCTTATCTTCAAAAATTAAGACACTGCTTCGCGGTACCACATAAACTCCTCGAATGCTACGTCAGTAACATATGTATTTTTTACGTCATAACGAGTACACACAAGAGTTCACCATTGGAGCCGGAGTGCCACAGGGTAGCGTTCTTGGCCCTTTTCTTTATATATTATACACTGCTGACATCCCAAAAGACCACCGACTTACAATATCCACATTTGCGGATGATACGGCAATTCTAAGCGATCACGATGTCAAATTAACGCAACAAGACTTTTGGCAAACCACAAATAGGTGGAAAGGCTGGCCAATTGACACCGAGCAAAAAGTGTAAACATGTCACGTTCACATTCAACAGAAGCACCTGTCCCCCACTATACCTAAACGGGACCTTGATCCCACAATCAAGTGATGTTGTAACCTCGGTATTCACTCGACAGAAGGCTAACTTGGCGCAAACACATAGATTCGAAAAAGTCAAAATAAAGCTGAAGGCCAATAGCCTCCACTGGCTTATTAACTCCGTTCCCCATTAAAACTGGAATATAAAGTCTTACTGTATAAAACCATCATAAAGCCTGTTTGGACGTACGGCTCCCAGCTATGGGAAATGCCTGTGCGTAGCAGAAATCCTCAAAGAGCACAATCACAGTTCTTGGAATCCTCACTGGAGCGCCATTGTACATTCGAAACGAGTGTATACACAACGATCTCAACATCCCATTGGACGATACTGAAATAGCCCAAATAAAACGCAAATATATCGAGAAGCTCCATGCCCACCCCTAATCAACTTGCCCAATCTCTTACCCTGCAAGCAACGCATACCCGACTCGAAGAAAGACCTCCCAACCCAGCGATTGTACTAAAGGGCCGCTGAACACAAAACTACATCAATTGGAGATAGTTTTCTTATAAATAGTTTTAGATTAAGATTTGCAAAATTATTGTTAGTCTCATTGAGAAGATTCAATAAATACCAAAAAAAAAAAAAAAAAAAAAAAAGTGCGCTGAAAAGTTGAATCCAAGTGAATCGCTCGTTATTTCGCCTATAGCGCCAAAACCATTCGCGCGCTTTTCCAGTGAAAAGGATGTGTGAATGCTCGCATAACAAGGAGAATTCACCACCTAAGCTATCGTTTGTCAATGCTGTAATCATGTAGATAAATTTACTTATCGGCATTCCCGTTTGAGAACCACTATAAGTCAAACGCCAATTGCTAATTAAATTTGCCACCTTCCTGCTGTTTGACGCTATGAATGAACTAGACAATCTTTCGGGATGGACGTTAACTGGAGGGTTTAATTGACTGGATGCATTAATTCTACGTGATACGGGTGGTTGTATTGTGATGAAGCTATCTCTGGCACAGTCTGGTACTACCGCTTCCGGTTCGGCTTGTCTAACATTCATGTTTGCAATCTGTTGCGCAAGTTGCGAGGCAATATTTTGTAATTCACTTATTTGCGTGCGTACTCTCTGTTCTATTTGTCGCGTAATTCTTTGTTCTAATACGGTTTCATCTGAAGTGTTCAAAGAAGCATTTGCATCTAATAGTTGCAAATTACTAACTTCGTTTAAAACATTTTCTTGACTACTTGTCTGATTTCTCTTTTTCTTCTGATTACTTGATAGTAATATTCTATCGGTTTTGATTTGTCCTGAGTCTAACCTCAACACATCTAACAAACTATTCTTTGATATTGTGTTGCTACATCGGGGACATGATGTTGATGTATTTAGCCAATTTAAAATGCACGCCTTATGGAAAGTGTATTTGCATCTCGTGATGGACCTAAATTCTACAACATTCATAGGTTGTTCGCAAACCTGACAGTAATCTTCAGCCATATTGTATTTATAAATATATATCGTTTTCTGTTTTTTTTTTTTTTTTATGAGACGGAAATTGTGCTGAAATATACTCACTCACAGTAACTATCTGTTACTGTTAGAAATTTTCATTCATTAATAGAAGGAAACACCTTAAGATCATTGTGTCATGTGCAAGTGTTAATAGTGTATATGAAACCTCATCCCCTATATAAAACTCGTGAGATATGACATTCTTTTCTTACCAAAACTATTTTCACAGAACCTGGTAACATCTTTGATGGTGGCATCGCAAAATATTAATTTTTTTTAATTAATATTAATTCCTAAGTACTGATCCAACAATGAGCAAAAATGAGTCAAATGTGCTACCTGGTATAGTTCTCTTCGGATAGATACTAGCTCTCACTCTTAAGCACAGTCTATCGTCCAGAAAAGGACTATTCCAAGATTAAGATAGTGTAAGTGAAGCTTATCAACCGCAAAGTTGATTTGGGATAGTTGCTGGCTTATAACCTCGACAAGCTGTTGCTAATTCCCTATAAGCTTTTGTCTTGCCTATCGCACTCACTTAAATCTTCTTTGTCATATCACCATTATTCTAAGGTTGCTCCTGTCATATTTAAGCCACACGTTGGGCGCCACTTTTGTAATGATTGCTTGGCTGGGCATAGGAATGCCTCATCCTATTCGCTTGTCTATTCGTAGTTGTTTCAGGGATCAGCATGATTGGTGAGTTTTCGACTCAGACTCGCCGGATGGGGGGTCTTTTACTACTACTTAGACTGCTGCCAATTACAAGAGAATGTGCTGATCAGGCCGATTTAGTGTTAATAAGATTCTAATATACTACGCTTATGGGAATGGTGTTGTTGCCCATCTCTTAACCCACCCAACCTTGTCAACATACCTTTAATAAGGGATTAAGCTGACCCAACTTGTATGACACAATTTACTCTAGGTATTCCTTATTCGATTTTACTCATTAAATTTCATTTTCACAACGTACTTCATGTTCTGGTTATTCTAATAGCATAAGGTAAGAAACGATATTGAGCATATTGGAAACTCTTCATGAGACCTGTCTGCTGCAGCTAGACTTTAAAACTATCAAACTCAAAATTATGACAAAATGTAAATATAAATGTAATATTAACTTAAAATTAGTTATTCATAAACTTAACAACTAAATCATTCTAATAGGGTAAAAAGCTTCTCATCCAGTGAACAAATGGTTAGATTAACACAGAACCGAATTACAAGACTCAGCTTTCATTTAAACAATATTTAAATCGATTAGGGGGGTTCAACAAAATGTATGAGTTGTTTCAAAATTAGGTGGGTTTCATTAATGCTGCTCAGTTGTTGCTCATTTCTTAATATTTGTTTTTACGAAAATTTACCAATCATATTCAAAACATGTGTACTTATCATTTATCAAGGTGGGAGTCGTTCTTGCCGGTGGTCACTGTAGGAATATACGCATGGCCGTGCTAGTTACGTCAAGCCAGTGAGATGAATGAAAATTTCTGACGTTGACTTTCAACAATCTATGGACACATCTTACCTGCTCATCTCTCGCTTGGATTCTGCTAAAAGCATGTGCATACAAATTGGATTGACTGAGCTGCAGTACTCGGGGTACCAGAGCAGTTCGCTAGGAAACAAGATATTGTAGATTTTCACCTGGTCACTGATCACTTTGCGAATATAACTACACACACACAAATACTGATGGCTTGTCGTTCACTTTTTGCCAACACGTCTTTATGTATATATATTATATTATGTAATTCTGCACTACGTTTGAAAACACGTGGACACTTCTCCGGGCTTCTTGAATAACACTTTGACCGTCTGGTTTGCAGATTCTTTGCCAAATAAAACTGCTTGACCATGTGTCATTTGATCTGAAGCCAAACTTCGATATTGTGGGACGAAAGCTTCCCCTTTGCCATTTCAAAGCTCTTGCTGCCTTTAACAGCAGTGTAAGAAAGACAACTATACAACTCATAATCTTGAATAACGGATCCTGAAGAACAGCACACAAGTACATACAAAAGGCATATGTTTTAGGCTAGACCATAGTACGGTGTATTAAGAGATTTTAAGCTAAGTAAGGTGGACCATGATATAAAAAATTAGGGTGAAGCGGCACATAGTACCTCTGAGATATTCGAGTGGTAGTCTTCCGTATTCATTCCTCCAAGACCCGTCCTCTCAGTTCCACTGGTACGCAAAGTTTTGGGTTATAGGAAGAGTCGTTTGTATAGCTGGGATTAGTGAACTTTGGCCTGGAAAAGTGCACGTTGGTTCTTCGGTGGTTTCCTCCATCAGTGAGGCGGTTGGGACAGATGCAACTGGCGCTACTAATGTTGGTTGAAACGGTGATGCGGGGGATGGTGGGTTTTCCGTTGAAAGTGATACGGTGGTATGTTGGCTCGCGTCGCTAGATTGCGAAATCAATCCAATAAAGTATTTCACGTTTTTTAAATTTCAATTCTAAATTCATTTTATTCAAAGAAAGTTCGTTTAGTTATATGAATATATATGAGAAAGGTTAAGTAAAGATAAATTAAAAAACACGTGTTAAACTTGGCTTGGCAACTACTCGCGTTTTAGATCTTTTTCTGTTCCTCACTGGCTTTTTGCAACTTGTTTTATAGCGGCGCCAGGTCCCGTAACTTACTTTTAATGGCTTCTCCCAATTCGCTCCTATGCAAATTCTCAAGTCAATCCCTCGCCGCCAGACAGCTGTTTGGTTTGCTGTTTACGTTAGCGGCTGCGGTTACGCCGCGGGGTTGCCACTTAGGTTCACGCGGCAACATTCCCCCCTTTACAAACTTCATGCTTGGTCGTGAGTTTTGCACCCACTCATCTGCCTCTCGATGCCTGCCTCAGGCATCCTGACGTCTAGTTTTGCTAGCTTCGTGGCTGACCTGGTGACCACAGCGCTTCTTGCTCTGCCATCCTTCGCCATGCATAGATCGACGACTATGCCCTTCCTCCAGTGCATCTTTGGATTCGTCTCATCCCCCACTACGACAACGTCGCCGACTTGGATCGGATCAGCTGGAGGACTAAACCATTTAGCTCGCCGCGCCATGTACGGCAAGTACTCCTTGACCCACTGCTTGCGGAATCGCTCCTGAATTTGGACAGCTATACGGAAACTCTTACCCAGCAAAATGCCTGTACTGCTGTCTTCCGTTTTCGCGGTCAATGCACTTGTTGCTCTCCTCAAAAAGTGATTTGGCGTGAGCACGTCCGCATCTATTAAGTCCAGGGGCATGTAGGTTAGTGGCCTTTAGTTCAATGTGTTCTCGTTTCTTGCTAGCGACGACCTTAGTACTGGCTGCACATATGTTGTATCCAGTATATCAGCTAGCACGGACTTCACAGACCTTATCATCCGCTCCCACGCGCCACCCATGTGTGGTGCTTCGGGCGGTATGAAAGTCCATAGGATTTCTGGATACTTCTTTTCCAGCTAGTCTGTTGATATACGCTGGATCTCGTCTTCGAGCAGCCTGCTTGCTCCTCGGAAGTTGGTACCGTTGTCAGACAGTATCTTCTTGGGGACCCCTCTTCTAGCGATGAACATCTCGAACACCAGCATAAACGCATCTTTTGACAGAGAGTGTGCCAGTTCGATATGCACAGCTCGAACCGTCAGGCAAGTGAACAACACGCCTCAGCGCTTCTCTCTTCGCCTGCCGACTATGACCTCCATTGGTCCTAAGTAGTCGACTCCAGTATTCGAAAACGGTAGCTCGTTAATCGCCAGTCGCTCAGGTGGTAAGTCTCCCATCTCAGGTGCCTCAGGAACCGCATTTAGGTTGCGGCACTTTTGACACGCCTTCTTAGCAGCACGCACCCTTGCTCTCAACCCTGGGATGCAGTATTGCTGTCTCATCTCTTTGATCACTACTTCGTTCAGTTGATGATGGTACTTTCTGTGGAAATAATCAACCAGCAATTGTGTAATCGCATGCGTACCTGGCAGGATTACTGGTCGCTTTACGCTTAAAGCAACTCCCTCGATGCTGTCGATTCGCCCACGAACCCTCAGGACGCCTGCGTCTTCGAGATATGGGGACATCTTGAAGATTTGACTCTTCCTTTTCACCCCCCCTTCCTGCAGGGACCCGATCTCATCAGCGTAGGTCTCGGCTTGGACCATCCTGTATATAACGTTATAAATGATCTCCATATTCTCCGAACGCATAGCCATTTGCGCTTCTTCTGACTGTGGCTCTCGTTTGTATGTCATGCGAAGGAATTGATAACATACCTCAGGGCCCCTCTAAACTTCTCCCATTTGCTAAAGCGAGTAACTTCTGGCACAATGTTTGCCAGCAGAGACCTCGATCTCACCTTCAGCTCGTGGAGATTTAGCCGCTCTAATAGTGTTTTTACACTGAAGCCGTAAGTCACTGCACCAAGCTAAGGCCAAAAAAGTGTTTACATTAAGCACAACAAACAAAAGTGCCGTAACTCAGTTTTGACAGTTACAATTGTGTGTTTTCACATTTTTATAAAATGTGTGTAAATGAAAATAATATTGCTCTGGCCCAGAACCTAATCGAACGCATTCAGTATGAGTCCAACGACGAGGATAAACCTGCAATAGTTGTATACAAGCAGAGTCGGCGGCACGCATGCTATTGGAAGAAGGAAGCACCCAAAATAAAGCACAAATCTTTTTTAATTTTCTTGGGAAACTACCCCAAATGACCATAAAAGACGCAAACTGACGCCTGGCAGTCCCCTGGAAAAAGGCATTACCATAGAATTCTATACTTTAGGGCCTTCCGCGGAGTACCGAACTATTGGCTGCATATTTTGTGTGTCAAAAGCAAGTGTGTGCAACATTTTAAAGGAGTCCTGCTCAACTGTGTGCAGAAATATTTAAGTCCAATCTTCCTAACCCAATCCAAAGTCGTGCAGTGGAAGAAGAAAAGCATTAGCTGAGTTAATTTATAAAAAGAATGGAAAAATGTCAGTTTTATTGTTTATTATATTAAAAAAATAATAAAATTATTTGAAATATTTCTGCAGTAAAAAACTTAGAAGATTTTAATGTGCTGCAGTTGGTTTAGGTATTTCTTTCCACATATGCTTTGCATATTACACGCCATCATCATACGATTTTAATCTATTTATACTTTGTTCTTGGGCTACACATGGATGGCAATGGAGTCATCAGTAATTCCTTATCCACATCTTGAGACTCTGATTTCAATTCTAGAATTGGTAGCTGAGCATAAATATGTATAATTTTCAATGGCTTCTGACTTCTTCTTTTCGATCCGCTTAATTTTCATTCATATCTTTCTTCGGGTCTATCGCTTTCGTTCTCTCAATATCCACTAATTCAAATATACAAAATATGTTATATATTTAAAATTTTCTGTTGATTCTTTACGAGTTGTTGCTTTGATAATGAAAAAAATTGCCCCTACGACTGCCTTACGGCATTTTTGCTTACGGCCTCGTTACGGCTCCAATGTAAAAACGGTATAAGTTTTCTTGGCCACAGCTCATATCCGTTTGAGGCCAGCTTGCCTCATCCTTGTACCGAAATGGTGGCCCAGTGAACCATCTTGAGCTGCGTTCAAAGCTAAGCTCCTTTGTCCACTTAGTCCCATCATCTGCTACATTTTGTGCCGATGGCACCCATCTCAGTCTTCGATATCGAATCCTCCAGGATCTCGCCTATGCGTAGCGCCACAAACTGATGATATTTCCGGGCATCAGATCTTATCCAGAATAGCACGTTTTTGGAATCAGTCCAAAACACGCGGCGTTCAACGGCCACTGATAGCTCGGATTCCAGAACCTGGAAAGTCGTAGGCCCAGTATTGCTGCCATCAGCTCCATGCGAGGTATCGATATCGGTTTCAGTGGCGCCACCCTTGTCTTTTACGCCACCAGAGAACAGCATACATCTTCTTGCTTCTCGGTCCGGAGGATCGCTACTGCCGCATAGGCATTGACGCTAGCATCTGTAAATATGTGCAATTGAAAATTACTAGCTCCTCTCACCATACCAAGACAGCTTTTATTTTTTTAATTTTGGCCTATGGCAGCAACCACTGTGCAATGAGGGAAATAGGTCAGGACCCTTGAGAAGCACCGAATTGAGAGCGACTCCATTGACCTTCGCTGCAGCATCCCATACCAGCCTCGATTTGCCATTATTTGCATTGGTAATTACAAATATGGGCTGGTTGTTGGTATGTTGGCTCGCGTCGCTAGATTGCGAAATCAATCCAATAAAGTTTTTCACGTTTTTAAATTTCAATTCTTAATTCATTTTATTCAAAGAAAGTTCGTTTAGTTATATGAATATATTTGAGAAAGGTTAAGTAAAAATAAATTAAAAAACACGTGTTAAACGTGGCTTGGCAACTACTCGCGTTTTAGATTATTTCTCTTCCTCACTGGCTTTTTCAACTTGTTTTATAGCGGCGCCAGGTCCCGTTTCTTACGTTTAACGGCTTCTCCCAATTCGCTCCTATGCAAATTCTCCAGTAATTTCCTCGCCGGCAGACAGCTGTTTGGTTTGCTATTTACGTTAGCGGCTGCGGTTACGCCGCGGGCTTACGCTTACACTTAGGCTTACGCGGCAACAGGGGTGGCTGTTGCAAATGAAGACAACGGAGTCAGCTGTGGTTGCTTTGGGGATACGTCTGAATTCGGTTGAGCTAATCCAAGAGGGTAACGTTGCCCAAGAAGAAGTCGTGGTGTGGGGCGTGTCGAAAGTTGGAGGCAAGCTCTCCCGCACTGCAACACAGCTTGTAATCCATAGAGAAAGTCAATCCCTAGGATGATCTGCATATCAACAGGGCCGTATACGTTTTTTTCACATCCAGACATACCTGAGCCATCAACGCTTGGGTTACCATCCTTGACGAGCCATCCGCCAGTGAGATCTGAGTGCGGATGTCCCGAAGATTGTGACCAGTATCCAACCGTTTTGCTACTCGTTCACTAATAAAACTTCTAGAGGCCCCAGTAACCAAAGTTGCGAAGAACGGGATACCCTCGATGGTCACTAATGCCCACCATCCAATTTTAATGGGTGAATTAACTCCTGGGATTTGGGTTGGTCGTATCCGCCTGGTTCCCTGGCTGGCGAAGACGTTGTTCGTTTCCCGACTAAGGGGGTCGGCAGCAGTTGATAGTACGAATCCCGCGTCGGCCACATTCCCAACAGAACAGCAGCCGTTGATTTCGGCATTCTTTGGAATAATGACCCATCTCTCCGCAATTGCAGAAAGCGAGCTTGACGTCCACTGGTCGGTCTTCTCCTTGGATGATCATTCGGTTGGTCGCTTCGGATGCAATGGGCATCAAAGCTGTTTCGATAGGTACCAGCGGCGCCTGGCTTCGTGGTTCATTAGGGGGAGCAGGTGGGTTGTGCGAAGGATACATCCCGTGGCGGGAAATTAACGATGAGTGTCAGACACGGTCTCGATCCCGAGCTATTTCATACGCGGTCACAAGTTGAGTCAGCGTATCCAAAGAAGAGAAATCTTGTCGCCGCGTGAATAGTTGGTACTCCGGCAAAAGGTTTCCGTAGATTCGTTCCAGTTCTGCCTCTTGTGTATACTTGGCTCGTTGCATCATTAGTCTAAGATCAACTAAGAAATTTTTTAAAGTTTCTCCAGTCCGTTGATTCCGAGTACGGATGGTATCTTCTAACCTTTGAAAATATCGTGGTGGTAAGAAGAAATTCAAAAACTGCGTTTTAAATCTTTCCCATGGCACATCCTTCATACCAAACGTCCTGAACCAACTCTCGGCACGACCAGACAAAGTCCTGAGATAGCACGGGGCATCTGACTAACATCCACTCGATAAGAAGCTGCCCTTTCCTCCAGTCGCTCAAAAAATTTAGAGGGTCCGCTTGTCCGTCATAAAGGATTCCACATTTGCATAGTTTTTCTGCCAATGTGGCATAATATCTCCTCGTACGCTCCTCGGCCGTAGAGGTTCCAAAAGGCATCCAGGTTGTGGTCTTTGGGTCGCCTGGCCACCAGAGGTGGGCACGGGCAACTGTAAACTTACTGCGGCAGGACTTAACTGCAAGGAAGGTAATATATTTTTTGGTTCTCAAGACTCCTGCAAAGGGGACGCGGCTCGACTGTGTGCGTCCTTAGGTGAAGGGGCCTCAGGATAAATGGCTTCTAATTCCTCTAATCTCAACAGCGTCGCATCAGAATGTTCTCCTCTAGTTACGAATGCAGAAATTCGGCTTCTCAACTAATCCACTGAGCCTGTAGTACCAAGGCCAAACTCCGAGGCTGATGTTTGTAGTTCGTTTTTTTTTTCTGTACTCGTTACTTTGGAAAGAATAACTATTTTTTTATTTTCCACCATATTCCGCCATTTTAGGCACAAACATATATTTGGGAATCGGAAGAACTTATACGTAGAAAAGTAAATAAAAATTGCGAACAATTTTGCCGTCGTGAAAAAAAATAGATTTCTATACGTAAGATAGCGTATGCGGCGTCAAAATTTACGATACGTAAACAAAACAACGGGTTATTTTCATACGTAAGACGGCAAATGCGACGTAGGGGTTAGAATATATGTAGCGGAGAAATTTTTATACGTAAGTCAACGGATGAGACGTAGGAATTCTACATACGTATGAGATAACTGTTATACTCGTGAAAGCACGTTGGATATACTTATGCGGAGAGACAAAACTAAGGCTGGGTTCACACTGTTCGACTCATGAGACATGATAATCTAGTAGGCCCTTGTGTTTTCTTATATTCATTCTGAAAAGCTTGTAATTTGACATTTAAAACAAGGCAACATGAAGGCCTACTCGATTATCATGTCTCATGCGTCGAATAGTGTGAACGCAGCCTTAGTATGTTTCTGTTATATACCTAGGTGTGTGCTCGTGACGTAGGGTTGTTTGCAATAATCCAGGGGGATAACGAAACTTTGTTTTGTGTTTTGTTGATGGTTAATAATGTTCCTAGGCCCTAGTAAGTAAGTTCTTATATTTTTATTAGTAAATAATCCCAACGTATGTTTTCGTTAAACGTCAGGCCACCACTAGCAGCTGTGTCACGCGACAACCCACCCCTAACAGCAGTGTCATCACCGCCGGCCACACACACACACAGCTACAAGTTTTGAAAACTAACGGATGCCAAGCCAGTGACTCGAACACACACGCGGGGGATGGAAAAAGACCGCGTGAAATTAGACCGCGTGAATTTAGACCGCGCGGTCTTAATTCATTTTGCAGAATGAATTAAGGCCGCGACTACAAAATGAAATAAGGCCGCGCGGTCTAATTTCATTTTGGAAAATGAATTAAGACCGCGACTAAAAAATGATATTAGACCGCGCGGTCTTTATTAATTTTACGAATGAATTTATACAGCTCAGCCTTGTTTCATATCAGAGAATATAATGAGGAGTTGTGCTGATTTTCATGAACTATTTCCAATGAACTATTCCTTAAAATTAACTAATGAACTAGGTTTTTGTGTTCGAACTATAGTTTATTTTTTGAATATATTCACTTATTGACCAATAGTTCATTTTTGTGAACAATAGTTCACATAATGAACATTTATTCATTTTTTTGAACTATATTATATTTTTATAACCAATTCACTTTTTTTAAATCTACCAAATTAATTATTAATAATGTCAATAAGGCATTTAATGGAAAACCCTTCGTTTTAGAAACGTCCAATAATCAAATGAAAATTGAAAATGTAAATTTGCTGCAGTTAAAAAATGAATTTGTTGTTAAAATAAACTATAGTCCATAAAATGAACTATTTAGGGTATTCACGACAACTTGCTTAAAGATAACCTGTTAAAAAATGAAATCTCCAACAACAAAATGTACTACCGAAAGTAAGCTGACATCACCAGCCCAGAGCTGGGTCATGTGGGTTGCCTGGTTAAAATTGAATTTTAGTGTTGGTAAACACTTCAAACAGTGTGAACCCATTAGGTGCCAGAATTTAAATATTTTGTTGATAAAGCGCCACTATTTTATAAAGCACACTAAGCTGGCACTTCCACCTTGGTGGCAATGGTGTAGAGGTTAAGATGTGGAACTGAAAGTTAACAAGACCTGAGTTCAAATTACGGTAAGGTCGGTCTTCAACTAATTTCTTTTTTTTGTTCTTCAAGAACCTTTTATCGATTGCAATTACATAAAATGCAATCACATATTATTTAAGCCATTATCTTTAAGTATATGTTAAAAATACCTACTTTAAAACTTTGGAATATAATTGGCTCTGATTTACTGAGTCTTAATAATCAAAATATTTACACATAAGTGTGTTCACGACAGATGAAAATTAAATCTTATTTTTCAACTTGTTATCAAATAAGCAAGTTGTCGTGAATACCCTAATTGTTTGCAATAATGAACTATACTTCACAAAAACGAACTATAGCTTTACAAAAATGAACTATTGGTCAATAAGTGAATAGTTCAAAAAATTAACTATAATTCAAAATTAACTTTATCTCAGTAAATAGTTCATAAAAAATAAACTAATGAAATACCTCCAACTCTAGAGCTTACACATATCAGTCAGCGCCACACCAGGTACATAGTTCTGCCAAATAAAATTTGTCTCTCTCACTGTCGAGGTCACTCTCGCACTGTAAGCATGAGATCTTTTAAATCAATGTTGCCAATTAAATTGTCTAGTGTTATGTAAGTTATGTAAAATTGTTTAGCTATTTTTAAAGCAATTTTGAATTAGCCTTTTTGGACTATTTTGGGAAAAAAATAGTTGGCAACACTGCTCAAAATAGAGTCGACTTGGCAAAGCAGCGGAAATTAAAAAAAAAAAAAAAACCGAAACTGCGTTTATTTTCTGTGTTCTGAGACACGATAATAAATACACAATTGGCCTATCGATAGTTGGCATATCGATGACGGGTGGATCGTGAGTGGATGAACAAACAGCTGCTGCACGATAATAAATAAAGAACGACTTCTTATTTTGCCGTCATAAATTCAAAAATAAAGGAAAATTAGAACAATAAACGTCGCAAATGTATTGATTTCCATTTATTGCTTTACTAAAGGTGCAAATATAACTTAATTTTTTTTTATATTTATATTAGTTGTTTTTGCTTTCAAGCTGGTTGATAAAAAATAAGAAAAAACAATTTTATTTTTGTCGACCCTGAGGTGCCTGTCCAAAGATTCGCAGGTCTGGCGGATGAAGCCCTCGATTTCTGCGTGGCCAGTCGATTAGTGTGGGATAGCAAGCGTTCCCCCAACACGTTAAGCGTAGGAAGGGCAGGCCGCTCTACGGCCGGAGAAGCCAATCCATCTTCAAAGTTTGAAGCGGGCAGAGCCACAGACCGGTTTACATGATGCCCACAGGTGACCCTTCTGTCAAGTGTAACATCTAGATTCGTAACAGAGTCTTTATGAGCAATCTCAACCCGATTTATTATCAGTTTCTGTAACTTTATTTTCATGAAAGCAAAACAAATAAATTTTTTTTTTGAAATTAGACAACGGCTGACCAGTATAACCGTTACCTTATTTGGCCTCTTTGGCAGATATAAGGTGACACTGGACGTTTATGTAGATGCTAAATTTATTATGAGCAATTTAGCATCATAAATTTTCCGCGGATCTGAGAATAGGCCTTTATGACGGAAAAATATGAAGCTGCTCTTTATTTATTATCGTGTTGCAGCTGTTTGTCCATCCACTCACGATCCACACCGTCATCGATATGCCAACTATCGATAGGCCAATTGTGTGTTAATTATCGTGTCTCAGAACACAGAAAATAAACGCAGCGGCGGAAAGTTTCCGCGACTGTTTTTTTTATATGGAGTTCGTCATAAAAATTTAGTTTCCGCGCATCTGAGAATAGGCCTTAAACATGAAATTATACTGCGCGGCCTAAATTCATTTTCAAAAATGAAATAAGACCTCGCGGTCTAATTTCATTTTATATCGCGATAATTCATTTCGAAGAATGAATTAAGACCGCGCGGTCTAATTTCATTTTGTAGTCGCGGCCTAAATTCATTTTTAAGTTGCGGCCTAATTTCATTTTCCAAAATGAATTAAGACCGCCATTCAAAATGCACCGCGGCCTTAATTACGCGGTCTTTCACGGAGCCCACACACGCATACCATCACGCAGAGGATCGCACAGCAGAGCAAGCGAGATGACCGGAGTCGCCGATAGCAGCTGAAACTGCGCTTTGGGCAGACAGTTCCACGGTCGACGCTGGCAGAGGAATCGGCAGAGAAAAGGCAGACACAGCTCGAGGCGGCGGCCAAAATTTTGGCACGAGTCAGTGTTTGAACGATTGCAAAGCAAGTAAGATCAGTGAAAACAAACAGTGCGCGAGGTCATGGTACCTGGCGGGGCACCGCGTCAAAAATATTAAATTTTCACCTGGACACGTGCAAAGTGACGGAAAAGTGACATTGTTGCAAAGTGTGTACGAGAGAGGCGGGACCAAGAGGCAAGAAGTGAGGACGGCTGCTGGAGCGGAGAGGCGTGGCTGCGTGTGTTTGCGGGATTAAAGCAAGGCGAGCGTGTGGAACGGCGGGTAAGCTGGCCGGTGGCTAATAAAAGTGACCGAGGAAGTAACTGCAGTGTGCGGTATAGGCCCATTTTGTAACAAATCTAACCTTTTTGTAGTAATAAATTAATAACGTATCAATTAACCTTGGCGTAGTTGATGGAAAATTTAACTCCTGGGCGGGAAATCAGTGGACCATACCCCACCTAACGTGTTCGCCTAGGTGATAACCTCGGTTGCGGTTAGGGCAATAGGGTTTTCTGTTCAGTTTCTTCGTTCCCTCGTACCTGCAAAGGTGTCAAACCTCAGGTGAGACGAATCATAGGTGCCACGTGCCTGGGCTGTGTTGGGGCTTCCTAGGTGATTAACCTGAGGTGACGCCAGCCATTGGCAACGCACATTTCTCCGTATAAAAATTTTCTGATTTTTGTTCCTTCGCGCCTGCAAAGGTGTAAATCCTCAGGTGAGAAGGAGTATAGGTGCCACATGTCTGGGCTATGTTGGGGCCTTCTAGGTGATAAACCTGAGGTGGCGCCAGCCATTGGCAACGCACATTTCCTCGTATAGGATTATCCCATTTTTTGTTCCTTCGCACTTGCAAGGTGTTATACCTCAGGTGGGTCGGATCATAGGTGCCACGTGTCTGGGCTGTGTTGGGCCTTCTAGGTGATAAACCTGAGGTGGCGCCGGCCATGGGTAACGCACGTTCCGATATATCGGATTTGTTTATTTTTGTCGATTGATCTTACCTGAGTCTATAAACAATCCCAAAAACGTTTGTCTTTCTATCGTAAACCCTTTCGAAGTGTCTCAAGTAAAGATCCTTATTGAGAGCGCACCCTCGTTCGTCCTTGTTAGTCCCAGTACTTATAAATTTTCCTGTAAGTGGCCTTGGCCAGACTGAGTTCTACCTCAGCCTTAGATACTACCCTACAATAAATATAAATTTTAAATATATATACATTTCCATCCAGGGTCCCTGCACGGGAGCCAACTGTAGGGAAGCTTTCTTAGGCTGGGGTGGGGGCTCGGTCAACCCAAGGTCACTTACGGTAAATTTATTAAGTGCTAGACGGCTGGAGGAGGAGATGGGATAGGTTTAGAAAAAACCTATGAAATTGACACACATTGAGGGCGAACCAAGTAACCTTTGTCAGAACCAAGTTAAGTGGCCTGGATTGGCCTCTAGGGGGGAGGGGACGTACCGGAAAGGTGACTGACTCTGAAAACAACCGATCCCGTCGTGGAAAACCCCATGACAACGAGAAAGGTAACCCACAGCTGTACGCAGCCCCAAGGAAAAGCCCTCGCCAAAGCAACCAATAGGATACCCGGCCGCAGAGAACCATCAATCTCGTCGCGGAAAACCCCGAGACGGCGAGACAAATTGTTATTCACAGACCGTGATCTTAAAAAGTGACCACAAACACGCTGAGTAGTCCCTCAGGGCGTGAGTTGTGTTCCTTCTTTGCGGACCAACCTATCCTTAGGATCAGCACCGCGAGAGTACTATTGGCATTTCCCCACCACAACGATTAATACGAGTTGGACTTTCACGTTACAGGCAAAGTTCTGAATTTATTGTTGTTGCGAAGGAAAGTCACACACTTTAATACCTAACCGTACTCTTTCTTTTGCTTCTTGGCTCTAAAGATAAGTCGCTAATGGCTAGCTTACCTGCGATCACCACTTTCACTAAGAACATTATGACGGGGGAGGAGAAATGGTATGTAGCGTGTTTTTTACCGTTTCTGGGCACACTGTTTTAGTTTGGTTCCACACACTTTTAATAAATAGCCAATTCCTGACAGGAATTTTCCGCAGTGGTGGTTACTAGCTACTAGCTACTTATTAACGAATTTTATTTTCTTGCTTCGCACATAACAGTTATTAATTACTTTTATATTTTTACTCGGTAAATAACAGTAATCGATAGACTTTTATTAAAAAGTCATGGAATGACAGATTTGGATAACTTATATAAAACGAGAAGGCAAAGCTAACTTCCAATGTGCCGAAGTTTTAATACACTTGCAAAAGATCACTCCAACTGATTTAACCGGTAGAATACATATAGGACAAAGATATCAGATATTTATAAATTCAAAAGCATTGAGAATCAAAATTTGATCACATTAGCATAAGATATTAACTTTTCGTAGAAAAATACATTTTCCGACCGATCGGTCCTATGGCAGCTATATGCTATAGTCATCGATTTTATCAATTTTTGCAGAATTGTGGCGGAACCATATGAAACTAATACATACCAAGATTGGTGACGCTACGATTAAAAACAAAAGTTTTTTACTAGAACTATTTTTTGACTGTCGTTTATATGGCACATTTACGACTGTTGTCATCAGATTTAAAAAAAAAAATTGTCCAGTATTATGTGAAAGCATACGAAAATAGTATATGCCAAGATTGGTGACGCTAAGATGGAAAACAAAAAAGTTTTTCTATCAAAAACTATTTTTCTGACCGATCGTTCCTATGGCAGCTATATGATATTGTCATCCGATCCGGCCGAATCCGACATATGTTGTTGCGAGCAGTAAAAAGAAGACTATGTGCAAAATTTCAGCTAAATAGCTTTAAAACTGATGGACTAGTTAGCGTAGAAACATACAGACGGACACACAATTGAACTCCAGCTCGTCATCCTGATCAAGAATATATATAGGTTATGGGGTCGGAAATTATTATTTCGTGATACAAAATTGGGCAAATAAATAAACAATAAAACAATTCTTTGTTTTATATTTTATTTATTTGGCACGTCTGTGCGCTTGCCTCTGATCGTAAACTAAAAACTTAAGCTAATCTTAACTATCCAGCTAAGCTCAGATTGCACGACTGCGGCCAAACTGACTGTCCAGACAGCATTTTTCTACAGTGCGGTGTTCGCGTAAGAAGAGTCGGTTGACTTAGGTTTTACGCTGCAAGTTGTCCAATACCATTGCTATCTGATGACGATCAGATCCGTAATCGATATCTTCTAGTGTAATTCACATGGCCTACTCAAATGCCACAATGTACGACGGTTCCAGTTGCCAATCATTGAGTTCAGGTGGGTGTCCTCTGTTTCTTGAAGAAAGTTGTGCCATAATCCACATTATCATCCCCTCTCGACAACCGTGTTAGCGTCTAAGATTTACTTATCATTCTAAATATAATATGGGTTATTTTATATAAAAAGAGTAAAAAATATCAAAAGGTAATGGATATCTTCAATAGAACTACTCTTATGGTTGTAGATGTTATTGATCGTCTCTTTTTTATAGGTAATCCATATAAATAGTTTAATTTTTTGTTATTGAGATTTATTGATATTTTTTTTTAAATTAAAAATTATTTCGTACAAGTGTTTAATGTTCACTGGTTCAATTTGGGTTTAAAATGTCGTGTGCTTAATTCAGTTAATTTACTCTTGAAGTTTGTCTTGTGGACCATCCTCCTGCTCTTAGAGGAACTGTACCTAAGGTCATTCTTTTACAATTGCTTCAGAGCACAAAGGTGACAGTTTGTTAATCAGGGAAAATGCTGGAATTTTTCATCTTTTCACGTTGACTTAAATATTCATTAACATTATTTGAGTATATGGAATTCGTAAATCAGAAGTGCTTAGCTTAAATCGAAAAAATTAAATATAAAAATAGGTAATTTAATAGTTTTCTTATTAAATATAAAAAAGACCAAATTATCAAATTTAACAAAAAATATTTAATTCTAAATATTTCATAGTAATTCAAAATATATTCATAGTAAATTTAAATAAATATAATATTTAACTTTAATATACTTATGAGCGCTTCAAATTTTTACATATTCAATATAAACACCATTTCATATTAAATAAACATTTTCCAACTTTACTTTAAAAGTACCTCAAAATAAATATAGTTTCATTTAATCTAGCAAGTTTCTTAGGGGTCAAATAAGTTATACATAACTGCAGAAACAGTACACACTGCTATGGATAACCATACAGCTGTTTCGGCTGTATTTTTCATCTATTTCGTAAAATGGGGTGCCCAAACCAACGTCGTATAAAATATTTAACCATTCAAATTTTTAAATTAACCTACAAAACTATATTTTTAAGATGAGAACACTCTTAAAGCAATATTACTCATATTTAAAAATAATATTTAACAAAAGTTAAGCAATACATATTTTCGTATACTGAAATAAATATGATTTTACTGTAATTTAAAACAGCAATATTTGATTTTAAGTGGAATTTCAACTTTGATTTTCCTAATTATATGAACTTCAGTGGTTAATTATGTTTTCAGTTAAATCAAAGCGCTTTCTATTGGACTTTAATACGTGTTTATATTTGAAACAGCATAGTAAAATTAACTATGACGGTATTCATTTTGATGGCTTTCTCTGGTGTATGTAGTCTGTCTATTTGATTTGAACCACACCTTTTTTTACTACCTGAAATTGTTTTGCGTTCTTTCTTTGTTTAATTGCCCAAGTGTTCTCTCCTGGGCTGTTTGAATTCTTTCCCTGATTTGATTTTCGAATTCTACCGATGACCATGTGGATGACTTCAATTGGCAGTCTTGTCCTTGACGGGAGTGAATTGTTCTGTTATTTATTATATTATATTGAATTGTTGAGAGGAGGACGACTTCAACAAAATCGGTAAATTGCTTGTCGATCTTTATACAACGATCTATATCCGAAAGGGTGCTGTGGAATCGCTCAACTTGGCCGTTAAAATGCCATAAGGGAGTGCATTGTAGAATACCGAAATTATTCATCAGAGTTGATTTTATTGTTTCTGAGTTTAATGACTTTTCGTTATCGCAGTATAGAGATTTCGTGTTGGGGAACAAGTTAACCAATTGTAGAATTGGAGCCTATACATCCACAATGGCACGTAATGCAATGGGCTGAACCACGGCAAACTTAGAAAATTTGTCAACACCTGTGGAAAATATATCGACGTGTAGTATTTCTCCTGCATAGAATGGGCTCGATTAAGCTCTACCGCTGAAATTTCCCTCTGCTCTGTTTTGTCGGATACGTTATCACAAGTTTTTCGAGAATCTAAATGCGGTTGAGGGAAATGCTTCAACTAACCCGTGTTGAATCAATGCCAAAATCGGGAGCGTGCAGTGTATTGCGTTCACGGTATCCTCTTTTACGACATCTTGCAATGTTTGCAAGAGTGTATTTTTTGTCAAGTGTCTCATTTTATCCTTAAAAAAAGAATAAATATCCTTACAGACGGAAACACTGCTTCTTCAATTATTATCTGATTTTTAAAGCAGTTAACTGGTTTTACTGTCGATTCTATTGTATATGTGATGGAGTCCTGTTTATTCAGTTTTGGCGGAACATCTGATTCAGAAGTGTCCTCCAAGACATTAATATGTTGGCGTGACAAAGCGTCAGCTACGTAATTCTCCTTGCCTGGTTTATAAATAATATTTGCGTTATGCTCGTCTATAAAAGCTTTCCAGCGTTTTATTTTAGCATTAGGATTTTTATCCGAAACCGCAAATGTTAAGGGTTGGTGATCAGTCAAGATATTTAAATTTTTGACTCGCCTTGGGACAATACAGCTCCCAGACCAACGGCTGATGCATCCGTGTTCAAGGTAAAAGTGTTTTTTTAAATCGGGGTGGTTATTACGTCCTATCTGAAGACTCCAGATGTTGAGGAGTTTCAAGCTGCATTGGCATTGCTCGACCTTAACTTTCCTTGAGTGATTGGCACTTATTTTGGCATTTTCCCCTTTCAAGATATCTGTAAGGGATCTCGCAATAATGGCAAAACCTTTTATAAAGCACCTATTATAACTTGAAAGTCCCAAAAACGATCTGAGACTAAACAAAGTGGTTGGAGGTTGGAAGTCTTTTATTGCCAGGACCTTTTCAGGTGCGGTTTTAATTCCACCTCTGGAAACAATAAATCCCAAATACTCCACGGTTTTTTTGAAAAACTCGGATTTTTCTTGAGATACTCTCATGCCAGCATCATACAAGACTTTAAGGGTTAAATTATGTCATTGTGGTCTTCTTGGTCTCAAAAATGATTAGAAGTCATTAACGTAGACGTAGCGATTTTAATTTGATCCCATGGAGGACATCGTCAATCTTTTGAAATATAACGGAGCGTTTTCAATAATTCCATTAAAGTCTTTTTAACTGTCGGAGAATGAAAAATGTTAGTTTTACGTTAATGCACTCAGAGGAAAAGCCGAGCAGATCGTGGCGATGTCAAGCAGATTTCGTGTCAGAAATTGAGCAAGACAGAATCTTCTTGGATCCAAATAAGAGAAATACTGAAATTAAAGCATGTTTTGAAGCTCGATATTTACGATTTTTAATTTAGTCGGGCTTCATTTAAAGCATGATTTTATTATCAATTAAATGAACTAGTGCAGTTGCGAAATTTCTTCTTGGAAATTATGACGAAAAAAACTAAATTGAAGCCGATTTCAGTCTTGGCTAATCGTGCTAGATTTCTCCGGGTGTAGAGAGTTCAGGCACTTTTGCTCAATTTTAGTATCTGAATTGTTTTATTCGAAAAGGCGATTCAACTGACACAAAGTGTACAGTTCTGATAGTGGGTTTACGAAGTTTTTGAGGATCTGTATATCAGTAGCCTAATCGTCCGTCCTGCAATTGTACGTGAGACATACGGAAGCAGGGACTCTCCCCTACAAAATTACAACTATCGGATAGGTCATCCTCAAACTCTGCGGCTTGGGACAGGGACAGGACCTCATAATTCTGGTCATTTTTATGCTCTTGAGTAGTACAATGAATTCTTTGTCGGCTTTGCATCGAGTAATCCCCAGAATTGGGCGAATTATTATTTGTTTGATCTTTAGTCTGTTGTCTGAGGCGCGACGATGAGCCTTCACTCTGGGGTTCTCGAGCCATGGAGGTACTGAACATGTGTGACATTGTTAAAACTGCCTGATTCGCGACTGACGGACATGGTAATCCCTAGTTCTTTTGAAAATTGGTTTTCTCTGTCGCTTTGAACTTGATTTTCTGTTATTTGGAAATTATTTTTACAGTTATTTTGGCGCCATCACTGGAGACCGTTGAGTCCCGGGTTATTGCGCTTTCTCCTCTGCTGTTTAGCGAAAACGGTTGCACACAAATAACGGTCTTGGCTTGCTTCAGATCTTCTGCCAGCGCTGGTACGCTGTTGGCAGATCTCGAGGTTGCGCAGGAAACACAGCCGTTTCAAGATTCTTTTTCAACCCTGATACGAGTGTGCGCGTCTTCTCATATATTTTCATTTAGGACAGCTGATCGGCTGCATCGTGAGTTAATTGGGTTTGTTAATCAACAGGTTAGCTTCTTCATCATAATATTTTTAATAGGGGCAAATCACCTTACTTTCTTTTGCTGGATTACATGTATTGGTGTTTTATCAGAGTATGTAAAATCGAGTCGCGCAATAATTGCTTTAAAATTTAAAACTGTGTTGAAAGATGCAATGACAGCGTCTGCTGAGCCTCTAATTTTATTACGAATAATGGCAACTGCCTGGTAATGTTGAGAACTGTTATTGTATGGCTCAAAAATTTTGTAAGCTGCATTTGCGGCCATGAAACGTAATTTTCCGATTTCCCATCGAACTCTGGTAGAGATTTTACAATATCTAAGGGCTCATTACATGCAACGCCCTCGGAAATACCGATCTGATGGTATACTTCAACTTTGCGGTTTGTTAACTTTAAACCGTTCATTTGATCTGTAGGTCCGCTAGATTATTCATATAGATTCGGTTAACTTTAAGTTGTTACGTTTATTGTTTAAAAATTCTTTATAACTAGAAAGCAGTTCGTCGTCACTACTGTCTGATAACATAGGTGAAACAATTTTGAATTATTCAGGCAATTATTTTACTTTAACATGACAAAAATTTAGGTTTTTTTTTTTTCTTTTTTTAAAACTTCAAGTTTTTTATTTTATCTGGACAGATTTTATTTAATAAATTGACACTATGAACAACTCAGTTACATAAAGCATTCCATATTGTTATACACTTGAAAAGTGTATATTAATTTGCACAGAAGTTTGTAACGCATAGAAATATTAATTCCGACCACATAAACCATATATATTCTTGATCAGGACGTCGAGCTTTTACAGAGTCTTCTTTTCCACTGCACGTAACTAATATTCGGAACCGGCCTGATCGGTATGACTATATCTTATAGCTGCCATAGAAACGGTCGATCAAAAAAACTAGTTCTAGTGAGAAACTTTTTTGTTTTCCATCGTAGCGTCACTAATCTTAGTATGTGTTAGTTTCATATGCTTCCACGTTTTACTGAAATTTAATAACATCGGATGCCTATATCATATAGCTGCCATAGAAACGTGGTCGGTCAAAAAAACTAGATCGGAGAAAAACTTTTGTTTTCCATCGTAGCAATCACCAATCTTGGTATGTGTTAGTTTTATATTCTTCCCACACATTTATGGAAAAATTTATCAAAATCGGATCACTATAGCATACAGTTGCCAAAGAACCGATCAGACGAAAAAATTGTTTTACTAAGAAAAGTTTTTTTTTATGAAATCCAATTTTTTGTTATTAATGATTTAAAAATTTATAATATCTATATCCTATATATATTTTACCGGTAAACCAGTTGGAGTAAACTTTTCAATGTATTAAAACTTCGTCACAGTCGAAGTTAGCTTTGCCTTCCTTTAGATTTCAACTCAAACAATTATCAACAGTAACTTGGTCCTTGTTCAGACAAGATGGAGCGCAATATGGCAAGGGTGCTGTGGTTTTCGCTGATGTTGTCAGTTGTCGGTTCCACTATTTGACTTGTTCATTCAGCAATGTTGGGGTCTCTTGCCCAAGTCTCCGCAGTAATAGCGTTTGGGGCATTATTTTCTGGCTTAATTAATTGGTTTCACTTTTAGCATCTTGTATGTTTCCAAAATTTGCGTTAGCATGATCATCACACACGTATATGTCATTTTAACTGGTTTTAATCGTAGGGTAGGCTCAGCGAAATTTTTTAAATATTGCTTGAGATTTCAATTTCGATTTTTAAAGTCGCGGGAAGGCTCGACGAAATTTTTTGAATTGGGTTTTTTCGTTGGGCGCCACTAAACAAATTCCCACATTGTTTTATATTTCATTTTGGCACGTCTGTGCGCCTGAGCTCAGATGCAACTAAAAACGTAAGCTAATCTTCTCTATCCAGCTAAGCTCGTATTCTGCGACAGCATGCGCAGCAAACGCTGCTCCGACATCGCCCGGAACTGCATAGCAACTTTTTGGCCTATTCTTGTTACCCAGGACGACTGGGTAACGGCTGAGCTCTGACGCGGCACCAGCTTCCTGTACGGAGAAATTCCAGACTCTATGCAACAGCGCCAGCTAGTAGGAGAAATTCCACCTTAAGAACCATTGAACTCCGACTCGATGCCAGCTTTTCTCTAAACCTGTAGTTTACTTTTGTTAAGAATTGGCGCAGTGCAGTACCTGTCGAGCGCTAGGCCTGTTGTAGAAATGAGCGTGATAACTTACATTTGCAAGGGGTAAAAAAATCAATAAATAAATCTTATTAGAAGACTTTTGTTATATCACTCCCGAAAATAGGAATTATTAAAAAAATTTTATATCTCAGTAAATAAGAGTTATCGAAAAACTTTTATAATAAAATTCAGTAAATAAAACTCAGTCAGGCAAAAAACTGGCGTCGATAAGTGGATTGTTTACAAGAATGTAAAGCGCAAGAGATGATGGTCATAAAGGAACGAGTTCAAACCACTGAATGCAGATAGTCACTACCCCAAAAAAAAAACGTTGGTAAATTCCATATTTTCATTGGTAAAATCCGCCAATTTTCCATTTTGTTTTCACCCAACAATTTTTCATTTCAAAAATAAATGGTTTCCACTTTTGATTTTCAAAATTGTTTCCATTTTGATTTTAAAGTGTTTTTTACTTTTGAAATAAAAAAATAAAAATTTTGTGAAACAGTTTTCTCTTACACACACACACACCCAACCAACCTTTACAAACAAAATCGGTCTTTCCCCGATGCTGAACTTGAATTCGTTTGTATCTGAAATTTTTTTATTTTTTATAATATTATTAAATCTTTTACCTTGTCTGGGACTTGAACACACGACCTCTGGGACACTGAAAGACAAACGCCTGCACCTCAACGCATTCGGCTACTGCACGCTCGCGAAGAAATTGAGCGCAGAGCACATGTTAAGCTGGTGGTGTAGCCGACCAGGGTTTTTTTGTTTCTGTTCTTATTTTAGCATATCGACTCGATAAAAATCGCACATAATTGATCAAAATTGCGAACATTTTGATTCTATATGGAAATCAAAAGTGAACTTGTAATTTGAAGGCAAAAGTGTCTGATCTTTAAAAATCAAACAATTACGCAGTTGATTAAAAATGTCGTTTACGTGTAGATTGGTAAAATGAAAAAGAAAATGTTTAATAATTACAATACTTTTTTAGCCAAAGTTGAAAAATGTGATTTTTACAATTTTTTTTTTTTTTTGTGTAAAGAAGGTTATGTTTGTCTGTTTGGTGGGATTTGGGAGGGATCGTTTTTATCAGGGTCAAATCCCAAATCATTTTTTCGAGCTCCAGTTTGCGGGTGCGAACTAAAATTTACCAATGGTTAATGTTCAGAAATTAAAGGTTCATGGTTTTTGTGATAAGGTTTTGGTTCGAACCTTGGTTCGTCCGACGTTTTTCCAAAGGGCATAGCAGAAGAAGCATAGGAAATCTGCCCCGCAAGTAATCAGCACCAAATTTAAAAGTTTGATTAACATCTATAAGAAATTCACTCTCCAAAATTGTAGTCTCTAATCCGCAATTGGACGTATTCCAACATACTAGTTGCGTGCAGTAAAAGGAAGACTCGGTGCAAAATTTCAGCTGATAGCTGTAAAACTGAGAGACTAGTTCGCGTAGAAAGACGGACAGACGGACGGACGGACAAGCGGAAATGAACTCAGCTCGTCGTCCTGATCAAGAATATATATAGTTTATGAGGTCGAAATGAATATTTCTGTAGCGTTACAAACTTCTGGGCAAAATTAATATAAACTTTTCAGGTATAAAAATTAAACTATTTGCTTAGAGCCTTCCGGCAAACAGAAGTTTGACTTGGAATATCTCAGAGAATTATCAGTCGAATCAAATGAAAAACTACCGAAGAGGTCTCCGACTGTTCCGACTTTTTCAAATTTCGGTTTTTGATTTGCCGGAGACGGTTGAGATTTTGAAATTAGAAGTTTAAGCAGCAGCAGCATTTAGAAATTAATCAAAAAAAATCAGATCAGTTGAGCAGAATTTTACGACTTTTCCTACTATATAAAAAGCAATTTAAACACTGTTTATAAGCGCATTTAATAATCTTATAGAGCAGGATCCATATATTTCAGTGATGAATAAATTCAATTATTTGCTCAACTGTCTATCAGGACCTGCGTTGGTAGTTGTTCAAATTTTCCAAGTCACTGAGGAGAATTATTCCAACAATGCACAAGCAAGATGCCATGACCTACAAAAAACTACTGGATTCAGTATCTGCAATGAGATGCTCGCTTTCCTTGTCACGTGGCTCTGAAACAAATGAATTCCATATGATCTCATTTTGATTTCAAAGGTCGACGCAGATACTAAACTTCATTATGACGAAAAGCATATGTTCGATGCTCTTCCCTCATGGGAAAATTGTTTTTAGAAAACCGTACTAAAAGTCTTAGTCTGGGAGAATCCCTAGAAAACAGGGAGTAAATCTAAATCAGGGCAGTCATCAAAAGCATTTGTAACAACAAGCTCCAAATGCGAGTATTTGCTCATTTTGCTGCAGGATTTCGTGCAGAGGAGGACAGCCTCTGGGATTAAATTTCCTCAATCCACTTCAAATCAAGCTCAAACAAATGTTTCTCTAGTAGTACGACCTGCCAAACGAGGCGTACTATCTACAGCTATCGTTAAAGTCAGGGGATAGTTTCGGGAATATCACTTAGTTCGCGCCATGTTGGATTCTTGATGGAAGTAAACCCTTATCACAGAGGAAACAGCAAAACGCTTGCAATTAGAAAGGAAAGCCTCAGAACTCAGAATTCGGTTGAATAGTAGGAGGATTATTTTTATCGCTCCATCCACTCGTTCCAAAATATTAATGTCATTTATTGAAAGATTCTCCGCTGTTAGAGGAAATGCTGGAAACGTTTTTGGAAAATTGATGACTTGTTTGAACGGCAATTTCACCGACGTTTCAACCCGAAGAACAAGCGAGTGAAGACTCTTTATGGACAATCGTCTCAATGTCTACCGATGGACGTGCACAAGTGAGATTACCCTTCAAAGACGCACAGACGAATATTGGCATGTCGTACAACATCGCATACAATCGAATTACTATGCTAGAGCGAAGGTTAAACCGTGATGAACAGCTCAAAGGAGCCTACGCTGATTTTATCATCGAATACATTTTGCTAGGGCATATGTCACCCATTAACTCACTGGATCAGAATGCACCCCATTTCTATATTCCATATCATTGTGTAATAAAACCACAGAGCTTATCAACCAAGCTCCGAGTCATACATGACGGGTCAGCTAAGTCGTCTTCTGGAAAATCGATACATGACCAACTTATGATTGGTCTAACAATCCAACAGAATTTAATACCGACACTTCTAATGTTCGGGCAGCATAAATTTGTTATGTATCGACAATTTATGATTGATCCTCGTGATCGACAGTTAAGCTAAATTTACCGCGCAGAATCCAACCAGATCAAATTCAGATGTACGAATCTAAACACCAATTACGGTTACTGTCCGTCAGTACCCTTCTGGCAATCCGATGTCTGTATTATATAGCCAAATTATTCGAAACAGAATTTCCAATCGGTGTGGTGATGCTCAGAACAGAATTCTATGTTGATGACATTCTCACTGGAGCCTATACAATTCGTGAGCTAAAAGAGAAGAAGGATCAGATCATTGCTCTTTTGGAAAAGGCACATTTGACCATCACTGCTTAACAGAAATTCAACGATCTCATTTCATTATCATCATCCGAAGTTCCTATCAAGCGAAGAAGAATCCGCTGCAAAAAGCCCTGGGATTATCGTAGCTACCCAACCAGGATCCCAGCCCCGTTTATCATTCGTCCTTTCGCTCACTGAACCTGCTACAAAACGGAGTAGTTCCTTCAACGATTGCACATTACACATTGGCCGATTTTGGCATAAAGTCGAAAATTTCATGGAAACAAAACTCATTTTTAATAATACACCTTTAAATTCATAATCTATATACAAAGAATCGAATAATATTTGGATTGTTGTCAACCCTTAAATTGTTATCGATTATCGAAGTCAACTGTTGATTAAGTGATTGTTGCGAAAAAATTGGCGTTAAATTTCGTTAACTTTGTGGACTTGTACGTCGTATAAATTTGCACAATAATTTATTGCAAATTATGGATATTGATCACTTAGTCATATGTGAATTTATAATAGGAAGCATTTTGCTATAATGTTTAATATGCGTGTATTAATTTGTGCTATTTTGTGTGTCCATATACAGAGAAACTTAACCAAAGTGCTCGTCTTATACAAGTAGAACTTTTTTGAATTAACCGGAATCAATTATAATGTATGTTAAAATTAACTTCAATATGTATATTAAATTATATATATTTATGCTTGTGCGGCCATGTGCGGTCCTTTCAGTATTTCTCAACGCTTAGGTAAGCTAGAGTTCTCACATGGAACTCTCTCGATACATGGCTACAACACCATCGAGATGGGCATTCAATAAAAAACTGGGTTTTAGGTCAACTAAGCGGCTACAAGCTCACAATGAAAATTGATGAAGTAACGAATTAAAGTAGAAGATAATTGATTTTTTTTTTAAGATCTATTTTAATATTTCGTTACAATTCTCTATGTGCTTTTGAAAAAACTAGAAACTTCAAGCCTAAATAAATACGTTTGCATCTCACTTATAGCTTAAATAAATTGAATTACCATTTATTTTAACTAATGTAATGTAACATATTTGTAATCTAGTAGGCTTTTGTGTTTTTTTTGTTTTTAGTGTAAATCTTATCATTTGACAATTAAACAAGACAACATGAAGCCTACTAGATTACCATGTCTCGATTCAACACTTTCGTGTACTATTTTCTTATCGGGCAGTAAGTAGGCAACATTATGACCAGGCGTGTCCAATTTCAAATTTTCTAATGTATTGGCGCATTCTAAAACTATCATATATACCAAGTACGCTCTGCAGCATCAATATTAGGTTGTCAAAAATTCAACAATTGGGCCCAGTGTCGATGCAAGATGTTCGATGCCCTACGGGACTGATGAGTTCGGTGTTACATTACATCCGCATGGGAATTGATTCACTGATTCATACAACTTTGTTGATCGCAAAGTCCAAGGTTGCTCCCATTAAGGTTCGATCCTTGCCCAAGTTGGAATTATGTGCAGCAGTTCTGCTGTAGAAGGCGGGTGGACGGTTTGTCTTAGAATGATTTTATTAGGGCACCAAGGCCACTATTTATACGATTTGGTTACATTGCTTCTTATGGCTAGGTATGCTTACATGCGTTAGAGTAGATATTAATGCTAATCTTATGCTAGGCTTAAATAACTGTAAGTGCATCTATGTCTTATCTCCTTTGATGCATAGGTGTTGGAGCTTTACTAAGATAAGCTTTAGATGGTTATTAAGAATAAAGCTTTGGCTTAAGTTCTATTAAGCTTAATGATCGACCCGAACACTGGTTCAATGTTTAGTGTTTGCTTATCTAAATATTAATACATATTTATACTACATCTCCCTTTTTCGCAAAAAAAAAAGAATAATTTATTGTTTTTTTTTTTAAGTAGGGTTTAATTAAGATCAGAATTATACATCTCAGCGTATGCTGTGATTCACGTACTCATAGAGTTACGTCTGTTGCTCTTATGATCTTTTATTGAAGATAAGAGATCTTAATTTTATTATTATTTTATTTACATTATTTATATTTAGTATTATTTTTCCCTAATTTTTACTATTTTCCATTATATTTTTTCCAAATATTGATTAGCATAATTTATGGCCTTTAAACATTCTTAATAAAACTAATTGTCCTATTTTAATTTTTACTTCATTTGTTTTCTTATCATATTGTTCCTTTTGTTTTTCTTTATATTTTTGTTTTATTTTGAGCTACCTGTAATTTATATTTAATTTCTTTATTATAATCTTCTAAATTATAAACTGGATCAACTGTTGTTATTAAAAAAAATCAGTTGGTTGTTTTACCAAAGACTAGTTCAAAGGACAATAGCCGTGTACTGTGGATGGAGTAATATTGAAACAGTATGTAAGTATTGAGATACTCATCCCAATCATATTTTTCAATTGATATGTATGATCTTATATACTCATTGAATGTTCTGTGGCTTGCTCCCACTGTTCCAAGAGTTTGAAAATGATGGGCAGTTGAATTTAATTTTTCAATTTTAAAGTTTTTACATAATTCTGTTAGTATTGGGTTCATGTATTCTGTCCCCATGTCTGTGATGAACGTCTTCATCGGGCCAAATGTCAAAATACATTTCTCAAAGATAACAGCTTTTGCACTTTTATTTGGTATTGCTACTGTGATAAGATACTTAGTCACATTCGACTGTAACTGCATATTGTTACCGCTTTCAGTTTTTGGTAGTGGACCAATAGTGTCAATAACAATATCAAAGCTGTTGCAGGCGTTGGTGTCAATGTCATCAGGTTTTTGTTATGTCTGGTAATTTTTGCTAGCTGCAATTTCACATGATTTTACGTACGTCGTTACTTGTTTTGTCATATTCTTCCAATATAAATATCTTTTCTTTTAACATTCTTGATATTCCGCAGTGGCCACCTGCTATTTGGATTATCATGGTACCTATTCAAAATATTTTTAATTTCAACATCATTTTCATTCAATTTTCTTATTGATGGCAGTATAGCTTTTTTAGTTTCTTTAAATTTTTATTACCTTTGCTCTTAAATTCGTTAATTGAAACTATACTGAATATTTCTTCGGAAGAAGCTATTTGCAAAGAATTTATGTTCTGTTCACCGGCCTCTCGTTCAAGCCTTGGAAAGAATCGATCTATATCAATTATTCCATTAATGAATAAATCATAAACCGCAAATGCTGTTAAATTCGTTTTACCTTTTAGTAATGAGCATTTTTGTTTGTCCAATTTTAGTTTAATAAATTTTTTGGCCTCACAAAAGTTGATTGCCTCGTAAATATTTGGTGTTTTTTCATTTGTTATTTGGTTTTTATGATTGTCAGAGGTTGTGTTGTTTTTTTTCGTGTCCGATCTTGTGGTTACTTTTAATATGTTATTATTAGATAATTCTTTAATTTCTTTAAATTCAATTCTAGATAGCGCGTCTGCTGTATAATTTTCACGTCCTCTGATGTATTCAATAATAAAATCATACTCCTCTAAGTCTAACTTCATTCGTACTTAAGCTTGGATGCTGGGTTCTTTTAATGAAAATAGAGTACGTAAGTGGTTGATGATCTGTTTTGATTAGGAAACTTTTTCCCATAAATCGAAAGCTAAATTTTAATAACTGACGTTGCTATAAATGTTAGGCTATGAGGCGTTTCGTTTTTTTATTTTTACCTCCTTCGTGTCTAAAAAATGATTGCATCGTTGTCTGGATGTAATTTAAGGTTATATTTTCTGCATGTTGTAAAAACATTACACAAATTTTTTAACATATGAGTTTCTGAACATCCAATAACTATTAGGTCGTCCATGTATAAGAATGCTTGGGATGGTGTTAATCCACAAAAAAGCGAGTGACATCATTCTTTGGAATGAATTTGGAGCAACTTTTAGACCATAAGGTAATCTTTTAAACCGGTATGAACCCTTATCCGTTGAAAATGACGTGATGTCTCTTGAATTTTCTTCCAATTCTACCTGATGAAAACCTGACATTAAGTCCAGACAAGAGAAATATTTTGCTCGTCCTAGTTGGTCAAGAATGTCATCCATTCTGGGTAGAGGGAATTTGTCGGCTATCAACTGCTTATTAATTTTTTTTGTAGTCTACAACAAGACGCCAACGTTTTTCGGAGCTTCCTGGAAGGGATTTCTTTGATACTAAGAGAATTGGACTATTGAACTCAGACGTTGATGGTTCTATTATGTCATCATTGATCAATTTGTCCACCTGCCTACTTATCTCAGCTTTTTGGCTATGTGCTATCCTATAATTCTTCACATATACTGGGGTTTCATCTTTGAGACGTAGCTTTTGCTTGTAAAAATTATTGGATGAAATTTGCTCGGATTCTGTTGCAAATATATCGTTAAACTCAGAACATAAGCTATACAGTTTGTCCTTTACAAAGGTTGGGAAATTTTTACTGAGCTTGTTCATAACATCGGTTTTATGTGTTTTATTGCTTGTGGGTATTTTAAAAGTATCATAATCTGATAGCTTTTCAGATTGAATATTAGTTTTGTTAATTTTTGCTTCTATTGTATTGGTGTTTATTATTCTTATATATGGTATATTTTTATATACTATTGTGTTTGCAATGAAAACACCTTCTTGAATTTCTTGATTCGGGATCAATAGGTCATCTTCGCTATTATTTATTTGTATAGGTCTAATAACTTCGGATCTGGATGGGATTGTAAAACATTTGTTTGTGAGCCCAATGCCATAGGGATGATAACTTCTTTGTGTAAATTGTTCAGTCTTATTGTGAATAAGTTTTGATTTTGTTCATAATCTAGCTTGCAATTAAAAGTTTTAATGAAGTCGAGTCCAATTATCCCATCACAAGGAATTGGAAAGTTATCTTGGACTACTTGGAATTTGTGCTGTATTAAAATGTTTTCAATTTCTAAGTCTAATTCAGCTTCTCCTAATGATTTTATACTTTCCTGACATATCCCATTTAAGCTAGTGTATTTTGCTGTGTTTATATCTATTGTATATATAAGTTTACTTTGCTTAACCAAACATATATCCGCACCCGTGTCTACAAGAAATTTAAGTGAATTTGTTTTAATATTAAGAAAAATAAAAATTGTTGTTTAGACTTAGTGTGTATATTTTATGTGTACTTAATTTGAATTCAGAGGACGTTCGGAGTTTTCCTGATGTGTATTTTCAGTCGCAACTCTTATACTATTATTTCTGTTTTGGTTGTTATTATTCCTGTTAGTATTATTATTAGATCTATTGTTTTGGTAATACCTATTATTGTTATTATTGTTGTTATATCGGATGTTGTAATTATTGTTGTTGTATCGGTTGTTGTTATTATTGTTGTTATAATTGTTGTATCTGTTATTGTCATAGTTTCTGTTATTCCAGTTTCTTTGACTATTATTGTTGTAGTTCCATCTATTATTTTGTCTGTTGGGGTTAGAAAACCTGTTGTTAAAGTTCTGTCTCGTAAAAAGTATAGTGTTGTTTTGACCAATTGCGTCTGTGCAACTACTAACAAACTTGGATATTACTTCGTTCATATTATTAAATTGTCCAGCCTCCATTATTGTTTTTACTTTTTCTATTGAACAATTTTGCGTGATTGCTTTAACAGCTGTCTGTGTAGCGTATTTGTTTGCTATTTCTGGTTTCAATTCGTCTAGTATATATGCTCGCGTGAGTGCTTTTGTTAGGTTTTCCAGTTCTGTTGTATATGCCGTAGCTGATTTTCCGTTCTGTCTTATGTTCATAATTTTAGCTTCTAAAACTCCTACTGATTCTAACTTAATAGTAGTTTTTAGTTTTAATATTATTTCGGAAATTGTTGATTCGTTCGTTATGAGTAACCTTGCGTCACCTTTTAACTTTGTCTTAATGAATCGCACTGCAGTTGCTTCATGTGATTCTTTAATGTCATTTAGTAGTTCGAGTGAGTCAATAAAACTCTGAAGGTTTTCAGCTTTTCCATCAAAATCATGAACAAGTCTTGAGGCGGAGCTCAGAAATTCAGGAGTTGTTTGTGGCATATTGTTAGCTTTTGTTTGTTCTTTATTTGTAATAGAAAGTTTTTCTTCGTTTATTATTTTCAAATCTTCTCCTTCTTCCATATGACTATATTCATAACTGGCTGTACGGTCCAGTTGTCTAGGCAAAAATACTATTATGTTATGTTTGTTTGTAATATACTCTAGGTTATTTCTAAAAGATAGGAAAATATCATTAGCCTGAAGTTTAGTATAGTTTTCATGTAATATAGTCCTAATTTCATTAAAGTTGTCAAATAATATTTTTAAATGTTTTCCTATAGTAACTGGTCTTATTTCTATGCTTTTGTTCAGGCATTTATATGATTTAGAAAAATTTTCTCTAAGGGGCTGAATTTTAGTTTGTATTATTGTCCAATCCATATATATTCATTTTTACTGTGTAATTAATATTATATAGCACTCTAAATGCTTTGTCTTTGTTTTGCTATATATTTATTTATTAATACATTTTATTGGTTTTTATGTAACTTCTAACTACTGTGCTCGTGAAATTTTTGTTTGACATTGTACCACTGTGCAATGATTTTCAAGCTCAATTTTTGTTGGATGCTCTGTTATTTTTTGTTTGTTTTGATTCTTTTTTCTCAATTAATGTGCATGGGAAAATTTTGTTTCTGTTTTTTTTTTTTTATATTTCTGTGTTTTATGCTTTTAACATTTGTAAAACATATGTCATTTTTAAAATGTATTAACTAAATTAGGTATATGTATATATGTGTGTCAAATCTATGTATATATTTTTGTATAGTGTATGTAAATGTATGTGATTTTTGTATTTGTATATTATTTTGTGCGGGGGCAGTATCGCCGTAATAGTGCCGTTAGGCACTCTTGTTTTTTATTTATTGTTTTTGTTGTTTTTTTATTTTGCTGCTGCTCTGCTGTTGGCTTCTGAGTGGCTGCTGCTCTTCGCTGCTGCTGCTGCTGCTCGATAGCATCTATTTGCAGCCAAATTGATGCTGCTTCGTTCCAGGGTGGGGTGGGTTTGCATTAACCCGTGCAAGAAGGGCAGCCCTGTTGCGCCTTAAATTGGCGTTAGCTCCTCCTCGTCTCTTTGGGGTCCTTACCACTGGGATTTGGGTGAGTCAGGCCTCTTCCTTGGCTCTTAGCTCCTTTGCAGCCCTGTATGCCGGTTGCCGTGCCCGGTATTCCTCAAGGGACAGGGGTTTTGGGCCGTCCTTTGGACGTGCCGCAATGGCCTGCTGAAGAGCGATTTTGTGGTCGCTCATTGACAGGACTTTTTTTTTTTTTTTTTGTTTTAGTGTGCCAAGGTTAGCCAGAATGTTTTTTTTTATTTTTGAATTGCCGGTTAAAGGCGGGACCCTTTGCCAATGATAGGCAGGATCTTTTATTTATTTTATTTTTATTTTTTGCCGATTTAAGGCAGGATCGCCATGTAGAAGGCGGGTGGACGGTTTGTCTTAGAATAATTTTATTAGGGCACCAAGGCCACTATTTATACGATTTGGTTACATTGCTTCTTATAGTTAGGTATGCTTACATGCGTTAGAGTAGATATTAATGCTAATCTTATGCTAGGCTTAAATATTTGTAGTGCATCTATGTCTTATCTCCTTTGATGCATAGGTGTGGAGCTTTACTATGATAAGCTTTTAGATGTATACATTAAGAATAAACCTTTGGCTTAAGTTCTAATGGCTTAAGCTTAATGATCGTCACAGAACACTGGTTCAATGTTTAGTGTTTGCTTATCATAAATATTAATACATATTTATACTACACTGCTAAACAAAACATTTCATTAATTCCATCTAAAGCTCATGCCTTTCATCAATAATATAACGTTTTGGACCCGACTCAAAATCGTCCTTCAGTGGCTCAAGATGCATTCCTCGAAATTAAACTATTTTGTTTCTTATCGAATAGCAGAATTACAAGAGAACCCTAGTGACATTCAATGGCGTCACGTTCCGTCTGCTAAAAATCCTGCTGACATCGTATCAAGAGGTTGCAGCACGTCCGATCTGAAAACCAACATGTGGTTGGCAATCTTTTATTTGATTTGATTTTGATTTCCACTATGAAAATGCGTGACATTAGATAAAAACTTTCTGGACTCTTACTACACCACCAATAGAGGAAAAGTTCAAGGCGTGTTTTATTATGGTTTCCCCAGAAGAAGGCCTGAATCCACATATACTCAACAATGTGAGATGGTCGCTCCATTTTTCCATCGAATGGAATTTGATAATGGTATGAGTGTGGAAATACTGTGGTATGCACACATAGCGAGTACTTACTGTACCCAATATATCAATCACACATTGAAACACTTTGTTGCACTGCTTATGCCCACAAAGGCAAGTAACCAAAAACCGCTGCGTCGGCACAATTATCATAAGCTGGTTGCGCAGTTAACATGATCCACTTATGTGCACATAACATTCCCTCAGTAATACATATATATACATAACACAGCCACTCTGCTGCCGGCGTCTCCGACAGCGTGGCTCTTAGAATTAATTCAATTATAAATCAGTTTTAAGTTTGAAAGCGAATGTCCACAGATGTACCACAAGCACAAGAATAAATAATTAAAACCATGTATCATTCTCTGGATCTTATTGGGCGCAGGGCGGAATTGGGAAATTAATCAAAGGACATTTCCTTTCCTACATGGCGACCGTGACAGTTTAAGCAGGAGCTTACGGAGTCAACCTGGATCTGGACTTGGAATCAAATCAAAAAAAAAAATCTGGGTGAGTGTCAGTGGCTGTGTGGCAATAAAAATGTATAATGGATGATTCGCATACAATTGAAAAACGGGGGGGAAGAAGAGGGGTGGCAATGAAAGCATAAAATTCAGGAAAAATTACGTCACCTCAGGTATTAAATGGCCCTACCACCACAGAATTTTTAGCATTCAGAAAGCTCAGAGGAAAGCTCGACTTAAAAAAAAAAAAGAAGCGAATTACAAGCCCACAGGTACACTGGTACCCTCAGTTCACACCATACAAAATATATGCAAACCTAAAACAAATAGAAGAGCTGCCCATCAGATTGTCCAGGTCCAAAGTTCTCACCGCACTGTATAGGAACATGCACATAACCAAAACAGCAGCAGCAGCACCGCACCGGCACCGCCTGAGCTCATAGGCCCAGGAGACAGCAACAGCAGCCTGTGCGATGACCAGCACCGGCACCGCCTGGGCTCGCCATGAAAATAAACCAAAAGGATGTCCACACCACTACAATTATTATTAAATCAAATATAATAAAGAAATTTTAAAATTTTAAGTATACCCTTCAGTTCCGCTCAGGCCCTGAATCAGACCTGAATTCAGGCCTGAATTAGACATGGTGATGATTTATGGCAGCCTTTATATGAGTTCGAGGCATAGATTTACCATAGGCGTGGCTTAGGACTTGTGACGTTCGCTTCTTTTAGCCATGAGAAGCGTGGGTGAACCTCATGGGTGTGAGTTTCATGAATGATTTCAAGGGTTCCACTGTCATTTTCATAAGTGATTTATGGGGTGATATTAGATCGAATTCTTGAGTAATAATTTCATAGCTGCACAAAAAGATTTGTACTGGGAGGAGGGTGGGAAGGGGTAGAAGTAAAGTTCTAACTCTACCCCCCATGTCTCCCCACCTCCCCCACCTCAGTCTTTTTATCTATATTATTAATACTGCTGAGTGAACCAACGCCCATCTGAAATAAACAAAGAAATAAAATATTTTTAACTGAATTACCTTGTAGAGGATCGAACTCAGGACTTACCACAAATCGAATGACGTCTCAACGCAGTCAGCCAACACACGCGTGCAGGCAAACATAAAGAGGACTTCCCAACAAACAAAGTTAGGAGCGCTCAAAACTATGTGTCTGAAGAGCCGAGCTTCAGAGCGTTTTAGAGTAAACACAAAAATTAGAGGCGTTTTTCGGACACATTCAGTGTTTTCTAGCACAGGCTCATAAAAAGCTCTTATGTCTGAGCATATTCGGAATTATTGTAAGTAATAAGTGAGTAAATGAGAGCGATTAATTTGCCAAAAATCTTTTTAATGTGCCGTTTTCTGATGGTTTTCAATGCTTCATTGAGAGGGTGAAAGCACTTAGATCAAGTCGAAAAAGAGTTAGATTGGACTCGGAAATCTTTCACATAATGTGCGACCGTTTTTCCTAGTAAAAAATCGCGCTTTCAGACTCTTTGGACATATATGATTGTGAATGCTCCGCCAAATAGTGTCAGAAAAGTCAGAGAAACCTTTCAAATTGCTTCGATGGGTTATACGAGCACGCTTGTTGTTGTCTCTTTCGCTTCTTATGCACACATTACGCACACTTTTGCATTCGTTTTGCTTCGTTGTTTTCGGTCTACGTTGCCGTGAGAGAGTCAGTGTGCAGCATTCTCTCTTGCTTCCCTTTTGTTATTTGGTCACAAAATTTTCAATAGTATTTTATAAAAATATTATCATTATTTGGGTAAATAATTATCTTATCATTAATTATTTATATATTTCTAATTTTATAATATATTTCTGATTTTTATACAACATTTGAAGCTAAATATGGCAAATATCAGTCATGAATTTGGCAGCTCCAACTCAGCTCTGAATTCACCCATGAGTTCAGCCAAGAGGAGCAATTGCTTCCTTTGGCATTCGAAGGGTATGTACACCTAAAATATTTTTAAAACAAAACTTTGTAAAACCCATTGTGAATTAGTGCTGCTCAGTAGCGCTAAAGAAGTGTAAGCCTGTAAAGCTTATGCGATAATCAGGTAGAATGTGTAAATTAAACTAGTCCGTGTCGGTGGGCTCCAGTACTTTTTACTTCCTGCCGCCTCCGTCATGTGAATTGTACTCCGTGTCCGTCTATGTGTTCTCGGTACGTAGAACTGCAACTCAAGGATCCCACTTAAGGGTGTTGGCTGGAACTGATGATTAGGTTGGGAAGTGTTTGCTTCCTATTACTGGCCTTGTGGTCCAGCAATAAAACATAGTTAATTACGGCAAGTGCGGAGCAAGTAAATCTTTATTGTTGCGTTAGCAACTGATATCAATACAGACTGAACTTAAAACTTAAAAGTCAAAGCCGGCAGGCCGGCTAAACGGAAGACGAAAACGCTGACCTTGCACGCAAGAATCAGGCGGTCGCTGCAGCCAATGGAGTTGGGCGCAGGCCCGCTAAAGTGTCAAGTTGCTGCATCAGCATCCTGAAGTCGATTCTTCATTCTACAATAGGGTGACACAGATTATATTAGGGTTTGTAACTAGATTATGTGAATTATTATTAGGGTGTCTCATGATTTCTTATTAACTAGTTAAGTGTTAATTTGTACACCGTCTAGCACGGTAAAAACTCTTCTTCCCACCCACGAGTGTATTAGGCTCGTGTGTTTTGACGTACGAAGCAGGCCATTAGGGCAAACAAATCCAAAATTTTTCTTTTCTAATCAAAAATATATAATAAAACAAAATTTCGGGAATATCATAACACTTAAAATATTTCTAAACAAAACATTGTAAAGCCCATTGTGAATTAGTGCTGAAGTGTAAGCCTGTAGAAGCTATACGAGAATTAGGTAAATGTGTACACCGTAACCCCAGTACAAAAAAAAATCTTCTCCCACCACGAGAATTGTATTAGGCACGTGTGTTTTAGATTCAAAATTTTCACAGTAATAAAAAAAAAAAGAATATATAAATAAAAACTAAATTTTTCTTAATATCATCCAAACTGGATATACCCTTTTTGTTATTAAAACTCTCCCATTATGGGGCTCATAGATATAAAAACGAGTCAGCTCCGACAAATGTCATTATAAGGCGAGGTAATGTCACCCATCATAATTGATTCAGTCTTACTAATCATCATCGTAGTACTATTATGCGTAGGCATATTCCTCAAAATTTACAAGATGCACAATAGGTGCCCAATGAAGAAATATATAAGAAGGGCAAACGACCTGAATAAGGTCTAATAAAACAAAATGGGAACTAATTCAGTCATCCAAATGACCTACGTAAAAGACCCAGAATTCAGAAATAGAACAATCGAAATAATTTCGGAAAATGAAAATCCATAACTATTACATAAATTTGAAAACCAATACATGATCAAATTCAACACCCAGGTATCCCTGACATATGTATTGAATGATACTTTCAACTATTCCAAGGTATATGTGTTAGCTCAGAAATAAATGAACATCCTATATTGGGACGTACAATTCTTATTACAGTACAATCATCAAAAAATAACAAACAAACAAAAAATATAAATGAACTTAAAGACCTTAAACACTACCCAAAAGGGAATGTCCCCTTCATAGAATTCCACCTGGAAAATGGAGAAACCAATATTAAACTCATTGAAATGATGGGTTGGATAAAGAAGAACAAAAAATTAAAAAAAAAAGAAGTAGATGACATTGAAAAAGTTATCTTAATTTAATACGGAAAACAGTTAGAGAGAAAAAATCTACCTCAGTGGATACACAAACTATTCGAATCCGATTGAAAATATCTCTGATCAGCTCAGATGAGGATTAATTGTCCCATGAACAAACAATATAAAAGATAAATTCAAAAAACACAATAAAAGAGTTACAAAGTACAATATCAAATTGACCAAACAAAATAAAATGAAAGATTATCATCCATAAAAGCTTTACCATGAAATGGCAGGATATCGCTTAAAACATAAACGACTTAGGTCAAAGTTTAGAAAAATCTTGTAAATGCATACCTCAAAACAGACTCCTACAAGAGTTACTGTTAAAAAACATGCAACTATATTGGTGGATTGCTTTATTCAAGCACGAAAACTAATATACAACCACAAGATAAATTAACAAACAAACATTGGTCTCAGGTATCTAAAGTCTTAATCAAATTTAGATCAAACTTGATATCTGTAAAAACAAGACATAATTTGAATATTTCAATACCAACTGTCATAAATAATTTAACAATCGAAACAGGTGAGCAACCAGAATCGATAGATCGTAAAATAATTGACCGCGTTCAGCGGAAGAACTTGCTCCTGATCAATCACCAAATTTAATTGATCTTTACTGACCGTGCCTGATCCGGTATCATGATAGCCCATTTGAGGTATCGATGGCGTTGCATATATCAAAAAAATGGTACGCTCCTTTGAAGTGATTTTGATACCAGCAGCTGTTATTGTATATCGGTAGGCTTGATATCGATAACATTGGCTTTTTGCAAATACCGAGCTTTCAATCTGCTGTAAATAATTATAAAAAAACAATAAAAGAGCTTAATTATCCCTAACTTTGCTATCTTCTATTCAATTTCAGGATGGTACGAAAGCTAGCGTGTCTGCGACGCCATTAAAAAAAATACTGCGTTCCGTGCCTTGATTTTCTTCTAAAGGCGTTGGCTAAAATGTAGCGCTCCGTTCAGCAGAAACTTTTCGATCTGTATCTTTCTGATACATGTCAGCGCTCCATCATTCTGCTGGAACACGACCATTGATTCAGAAGATAAATCAAAACAGAACATCGAGAAAATATTTACACGATTTGACAATTCCAGCTGTAATAACATTACCAAGTTATCGGATTAAGAAGATTCAACTTCAGCATCATTTTCTAGTGTAATCGAACAAAAACCATACAATGACTGCACATCAGTCGCCGATAGGAGACATATATACAAGAAATCGCTTAAGCAATTGTTGAAATCACCTACAGAGATTTTTTTTAACAACAGTAAAGTTGGTAATCCTTACAAAGAGGACCTTATGAAGACTTACTGTAAGTAATATGAAATCCAAATAGTCGGCTCAACGCTATATAAAAGGGTCCAAATAGTATTCCGAAAGGAAAAACAGCCACACTACACTATATGATCAAAACTTGAGCATGGTAAAGTAAAAAGAGGCTCTAGCAAAATTACAACAATGCCAATCTGAGGAAATTTCAGCAATGGAAATCGAGGAGAAATAACAAATAAAATAACATTCAAATAACAATATAGACTATAAGGCTCGTAGGAAACCAGCAAGAACCCTTAGTATTCCAAACCAGTAAACTCAGAAAATACACCCATCAATCTCAGTTTAAACATTTTTGCCAAAATTAAAAGTGAACACACAGGGGAAAATCATATACAATTCCTAATAGATACAGGTAGTGGGGAATGTATGTTTCTGAATCAATTGACCTTAGGCTTTGGGAATACGGTCACACTAATTTTGGGGTTTTATTTTTGGTATTTTTTGTTTGTGACATGGTCACACTAATTAGGGGATTATTTGAATTGGGAGCATTGTTGCTACTATTTTTGCCCGTAAAATTTAGTGTGGGAGTTATTTTCTAATTTTATTTAGATAGTTAGGCGCAAAATTTAAATTTCCCCGATCGTTTGAGTGTTTTCCCACCACTCATAAATGGCGCGAAGTTTGAATTTGTGGATGTAAGGTTTTCCTTTTCTATTGCTAATGGCGCGAAGTTTGAGATTGATTGTGTAGGATTTTTAATTTTGGTGTATGATCACACTAGTTAATTGATTTTTGATGGCAGGAGATTTGAATTTTTGTCTTTGGTGTGTTTCCATCCCCTATTGATGTGGCGGAAATTTGAATTCTGATTTTTTTTTTGGTGTTTTCCATCAAGGTTGGAGGGCTTTTTAACGTTTTTGGATTTTTAATTGCGTTTGTATTTTTTTTGTTGTTTTTTGCTCCAATTTTTGGTCAGAGAGGGGGGGGAACAGGAGCGGTGATCTGTGGTGGGGGCGGTGGAGGGGGGGGGCGATTACATTGGACCCAGCCGAATCTTGTTTTCTTTGTGGGTGTGTGGGTTTTTGTTTTCGATCATGACCTTGAACGGCTTGAACACTTGGCCCCTGATTGGCCGGGTGGGGATTTGCACTGGGGGAGTGCCGCGGAAAAATGGGGGTGACGTGGTGGGCTTGTGGAGGAGGGCGATCTGCAGCGGGTAAAGGGCAGTAATGCAGCAGGGCAGAAGTTACCCAGCGCTGCACTCAGGGAAAAATGCTGTGAAGTTAATATTTTCACGTTGGCCAAGCTATTTTGCCATTGATTTGCGTTAAATATGAATTCGTTAATCTGAAGTGCTTACACTTTAAACCGAAATTAAATATATGAAAATAGTCAAATTTAATAGTTTCATATTAAATATAAAAGAACCAAATTATTAAATTTAAAAAAAATAATTAAATTTTAAATATATTTCATAGTATTATAGAAATATATTAATATTAAATTTAAATAATATTATATTTAACTTTAATATACTTTATAGTACTTTAAATTTTATATTCAATATAAACACCATTTCATATTGAAATAAACATTTTCAACTTTAATTTAAAAGTACCCCCTCAAAATAAGTATATAGTTTCAATTTAATCTATATAGCAAGTTTTTGAGGTTTATGCATCAACTGTAAAACAGCGATACACACAATTCTAAATGAGGCTGTATAGATAACCCATACATCTGTTTCGGAAGGTTCCACTATTTTCATCATTGGTTTTCTGCCTGACGAACTTCACAGCCAATGACACGAATGCCATAACAGTTGAGGAGCCCCAAAACCAGCAATGTGCAAAAACCTTTAACAATTCTAATTCTAAAATTAACATCCTAAAACTTTATTTTA